>OVBA01004694.1:0-22544 GCA_900406435.1 Lepidium aucheri
GCTAAAACATCAGATGATTCTATAAAATGATGATTAAAGGGTATTTATAGGATCATTTGCATAACCTTAATGGTTAAACCGACCTAAGTCTGTCAACTAGAAATCTTCTCGTCGCTGTCACTTGGCGAGCTTGGACACCGAGGAGTGGTCTTCACTCTGTCCTCGCAGGCTAAGGTCGAGTGGAATGGTCCGAGTGTGATAAGTTGGTTCTCCCTCACGGTAGATAGGTTGAGGCTGGTGACTGATACTGACCACTGGATGCAAAACAACCTAAAATAGGACTCTAAAACCGTTAAAAATCACACTCATCAGTGGACAAGTATTTCTTCTTCAAGTTGTCGCCTAGTTTGATTGGAGTGTAACACCCCAACCACCATTTTAATGGACCCCACGTATTTTTGGTCACGTGGGCCCATCATACCAGCCCGATGGTTGGTACGCTATGTCCGAGAGGGTTTAAAGACTTGTTTACCAACCTTACAAATCATCACATGATCTTTTCCTGTGTTTTGTCCCCACTCACACGGTTCTTAAAATCACTTCCCGAAAGGTTACTTATCATTCAACTACTCCAGCTCAAGCACGCTTAACCTTGGAGTTCTCTCTGGACATGTGACCGAAAAGATAAATGTACTTTGGTGACACAGGTGACCAAATCAATTCTTTTAAACCTCTCTGCATGCACCACCACATATCATATTTCCTGAAATCAGGGTATACAAGGAACTTCGATCCCAAACTGTTTGTTCTTTCATGGGGAGAAAAATCTCGTTGATATTCTTTTTCGAACTTTATCATTATAATTTTTCCTGTTGTTCTTCTCTCTTTTTTTGTAGCCAGGATTCTTTTGGTTCTCGCTTTAGCTTGCAGACTCTTTTCTTCAATTTTTTAGTCACTTATGCATTTTCCGAACCACATCTTGTTCATTTTCTTTTTGCAAGTAGCTTATAGGTCCCTCCTTTTGAGAAGTTGAAAGTTGTTGCTGAGAGGTTTCAGGATGGGCAAGTTTTGTGGAACTGCTTTACGCTCTCTCGCATCAATCGCGCTATCTGGCCAATTCACGGCGATCTCACTATCTTGGTGGTTTCTCGTTAGTTTTTCTATGCTTTATTGTCTTCAATATATGTGTTTTTTTACATGTGTTCTGCTTTTTGTTTTTGCATTCATTGTTTATATATTGTGTGTACTTTGTGTTGTTTTTTTATAGCTGTTCAAACTATCCCACCAGGTTCTACTGTTCCTGAATCTTCCAGATCTTCTAAAGCCTCTAAAAATAAAAGCAAGAGGGTTAAGAGGTCGCAAGAGTCCCATTTTGCTGACATGTCGGTTGGAAAATTGTTCAGAGCCTTCAAGTCCATTAAGAACACCGGCCGAGTATAAGATATGCATTCGGTGCCGCCTCCGAAGGGCTCTCCTTTGATCGATCTTGCGGATTCTAGTCCTGCGGGTGGTTCTGGAAGTCATAATGTTGCTTCGCACTCGCCTGTCACCGTTGACTCACTGTCGTGGACAGATTCTGACAACCTTCCACTCTAAAAGTGCCCTCGCCGGACTTTGGTTCTTAATAGCTCTGAGCCGAGTGATTCGCCTAGTTTGCTTCTTCTCAAAGACACGTCTAAGAGTGCCCCCCCCTTCTGTCTTATTTTGTTCCTTGTGCTTCTATTAGGGACCATGTTCTTCTGCCTCTGTTTGGAACGGCGTCGACTAAGGTGCTCTTCGTAATATCCCAAAAGAGGCAGCAAAGTTCCTTTAGTTATTTGAAGGATCTGCAAGCACTTTGGGTTCCATTATAAAATATGTTGGGAAAGGATCTCTTTGTGACCTTGATGCATTCGTATTCTCAGGTTAGCTCCTTCTTTTTTACCCCTTCTTTTTTAGCACGTCAACGTGTTTATTATCATTATTGTTTGCTTGTCTTTTTAGCATGTTGACGTGTTTATTCATTATTTTGTGTTTCTTTTTTTGTGTTTGCCTGATTGATAATTTGTTTGCCTATTCGCAGTGTCTATACGATGTTGTTAAGGCTTTCTCCTTTTGAGACATCCCTACGTGATGTTGCCTCTCAGGAAACGCTCGGTTATCTTAAGTCTCAGTGGTCCCAACTCTGTCGCGAGAAAGAAATATGGTCGAGGAAAAGAAGAGAAAAATTAAAATGGAGAGACTTAAGGCTGAGAATCGCCTCACCGAGTTTGAGGCTGAGTTGTGTGAGTTAAAACGTCATAAGGATCAGGAGGCCTAGACTATGGTTCGCCAACTTGACCCCGAATATCGTAGATTATTCGATGATATTAAAGCACAGTGGGATCGGAAGCAGCAATAATGGGAGTTCATTTGTGAGTATCGCCAGTTTGACGCTAATTTGCTCTTTAGCAAAGAGATTTTGGGCGGTAAATTCGCCAACCACCAAGCTTTGAGAGATGAGGTTTCCGTGCTGAAAGGTAAGAAAGATCATATCGAGGCTCGTTATGTTGAGCAGCCTGATTTGGTTCTTGTTGATCTCACCTTCCCTCAGCCTCCGAATCTGCTTTGTGGTGCTCCGGACTCTGAGGTTTTCCGCCTTTTGGACAATGAAGTTGTGTCTTGTTCTCAAGGAGCTGTCACAATGTAGATTGATGATTTTCTTGCCAAGATTCCGGGCCTTTCTAGAAATGATCCCTCACTTATAGTCATTTCTGGTGATGCCTCGTGTGCGTTAGGGGAAACAGCAGAGGACGTTGGGGTTACTAATCAAGAGAAGCATGAACCAGAAATGCATGACCTAGAACAGCATGACCAGGAACGGCACAATTTTGAACACGACAATGATCTTTAATTCACTAGTTTTTGCTTTTTATGGGTCTATAATTTGTCTTGCCCAAATTTTCAAGGGCTAAAAATTGTCTTCCTTCCCTAATTTTTTGTTTTCGTAAACATAAGATTCCAGAGATTTTGGCTGCGACCTCATAGTCGCTCTTTTTATTTCTAGTTAATCTTTTCATTTTACATCCTGCTTTGAATTTTGTCTTATTGGGACTGAGCCTGATATAATCGGGTTGCCTACATACTCCTTTCGGGGATCAAGTCTTTCATAGTTCTGTTATGTTTGGAAAAGGAGTGTTAGGCGTAGAATTTTTTAAGATTCATCACATGCTATGGACCTTCCCAGGCCACTCCTAATTTTGATACAACCTCGGAAATTAGGTACATACCTTCCCAAGTTGCTTCTAACTCTGCGGCGTTAAGCTTTCCTGTGTTTTCGAACACTTTCCAGAGAACCAGCTCTTCTTACCAAAATTTCCTTGGCCTTCGCTTCGAATTATAGAAGCATGCTATTGTTTGGTGATAGTTTTGCATTCGGATCATTGCTTGATCTTTTCTTTTGTCAATTAGATCTAAATTATCAGTCGCAGGCTCATCTTTGAAGTATTCATTTTCTAGGGAATGCTCCCTTCTGAGACTATGCATCAACACCTACAGGTACCATTTCCTTGATCCCATATGATAGGGAGATAGGTTATCATGTGTCGCTCTTTTTAGGGTTATTTGATACGCCCAGAGCATGCTATTGAGCTCGCTTGCCCGTAGTGATTTTTTTGTTTTGAAATGTTTCTTGAGATTGTTCAGTATCGTTTTGTTAGTTGCCTCAGCAAGTCCGTTGCCCTTGGGATACCTCGGCATCGATGTACTTAATCATATCTTCCATGTATCACAAAGGACTCAGATAGTGGTGAGGTCAGATTAGTCCTGTTATCGGTTATGATTTCAACTAGCAATCCATATCTACATATTACATTTTTCCATAGGGATCTTTTACTTGATTTTTATTTATTTGCTGATAGGCTTCAGCTTCCACCCACTTCGTAAAGTAATCTATGACTACCAATACAAAGTGTAGTCTTTGTTTTCCCTACGGTTCTAAGGCTCCTATTACGTCAATTGCTCGTCTCATAAATTGTTATGAGATTTTGTTTGTGCCAAGCTCTTTGAATGGTGTATATATCGCTAGAGCATGTCGTTGATACGTTTTACACCTTTTAGCGTAATTATTGCTATCATTCAGCATTGTGAGCCAATAATAACTCTGCCTTTTGATTCTTAGCGCAAGAGCTCGGCCGCATGAATGGCTACCGCAAGAACCCCTATGGATTTCTGCTAGCAATCTTGCTCTTTCGTCCGAACCATCGAGATCCGGGCTTTTGCAAAGGAGATCGGGTTCGACTGAGCTCCTTTCATACAATTGATCTCTGATCAGACAAAATCTTGCACTTTTAAATTCTTAGCTTTCAAGCTTGCCATCTATCAACTGATTTTTCTCTAAAATTGATGTACTTAGTGATCGAGATCCTCTTGTCCTCCATATTGAAGATGTTCATATCTTCTTTATGGGAGTCTTCCTTACTATCATTGTTGTGAATTACCATTACATAGTTACAAGCCTCGATGCTTGACTTTTCGAGATATCCGATAGGGATTACCCTCTTGATTAAAGGTTTGCTAGTTGAGTCTAAAGCTGCAATCGTGTCCGCATCAAATTTTCTGTCTGCGGGAAGTAGATGAATTCGAATTTTTCAAACTTGGTTATCGCATATTGGACGAGTTTTATGAATGCACTCCTTCTCTTGTTCTTCGCTCCATACGTGCCTTGCAGTTGGCTCGTAAAAAGTTGCGAGTCGCTATGGGCTACTACATTTTTGATTTCCAAGCTGGTCGTTATTCGCAAATCGGCCGCAATTGGTTCGTATTCGGCCTCATCATTGAGGCTTCGTAGCTAAACAGACAGGAATGTTCGATGAGTTTGCGATGCGACGAGACCAACCTGACTCCATATCCTGCCGCATATTTAGATGATGCTCCATTTACGTATAACATCCATGCGTTGTTTGGAACCCTTGTCTATTCATTTGGATGTACGAGTTTGACAAAAAAATATGCTAACACTTGTGACTTTGTACTTGTTTTCATTTTATATTCGATGTCATAATCGCTCAGCTCCACAGCACACTGAGCGAGCCTACGTGATTGACTTGACCTGTGAAGTATTGACCGCAATGGTTGTAAGGTCATTACCACAATAATATGAGACCGGAAACACGATCTCAGTTTACGGGCTGATGTCACCAATGCAAAGGCCAATTTTCCATTGGTGGATGTTTTGGTGCAGATGGTATCATCAGGTTTGTTTGAAAGGTTTATTGATGTGTAATATATGCACGTATTCACTTATCTTATCCATTTGACTCTTTTAAGTAAACAAACAGAAATCTACTACAGATTAATTTATTATATTCATATTCCACAAAAGAACTTTCATAAAAGAGTTTGATCATAATCCACAAATAACCTTAATTGACAACAACTGTTTGATCAAAGTAGGCAACATAGGCTTAAGTAAACCAATTAAACGTAAGAAGGGACCAAAAATATATAAAGAAAACAGACCCTTCTTAGAAAGAAAAAAACCGTAATTAGCTACCAAGTTAACTATTATCTAATCTTGAGGAGATGGCTGAGTAATGGGTGGCTGAGTTAGAGCTGCTTGAGAAGAAGGCTGGGAGATATATTCTCCATAAATCAGTGCAGCAGGCTGAGAGGAAGATTCTCTTTGAGTTAAAGTAGCATGTTGTAGCATAGAGGTAACCATTGTAGCATAGATGTAACCAAGTTAGTCAATGCACAATAAGTCTGAAAATGAAAAGTTAACACAAACTTAAAAAATTAACAGACCTGAAAGTCTTTCTTGTGGAACCTTGAGTTATGACTTCCAACTCCACAAATCCCACAATGCATCACATGTTGTTGCTTCTTCTTGACTGGTGACTTGTTTTTTCCTTTCTTTCTGCTGTTCTTTTTTGTTTTCTTTTTCCTTACAGGTTGTGGTGGCTCTAGAGCTTCATGAACTGATGGCCCTGCTCCTTGCGGCCAAAAACTTGCACCTCTAGTTGGTGTTAAACCCACTTCATATGTCTTCCTCTAAACAGCAGTTTTAAATGAATGAGCGAAGAAATCCGTAATCTCAAACTTTCTTGTTAGAACAACTGCATAGGTGTGCTTGCAGGGGATTCCTGTAACTTCTCATTTCTTGCAAGAACAATTATTCCTCTCCATAAAAACTCGGTAAGCGTAGCCATCATGTATAACCTGATACATCATGTTGGTGCTCCTAAAGACCCTGCAATTCGTAGCACCTTCATACATCTTAGCAAGGTATTTCTGAGCATATGGGGTACATATACCTTGATGATCATTTGCCTTATTAGATCTTTTGGCAATCCTGACCATTGCTTGGCGAGCAATGATCTCCAGCATCGAGACTAGTGGTCTCTGTGTGGCCTTGATTGTTGATGCATTGAACAATTCTATGATGTTGTTTTCTACATCTTCACAGCAGGTACCAATCTTGTGGAATGCCCTGGACCAAGTCTTTGGATGCTGCGTTAACACATATTCATACATATCTTCATTGTATTCCATCAACCTACTCTAGTGCTTGTTATAGTTAGCATGAGTGTATTACCACGCTAGATTCCAAATCAATGGCTTCATTCTCCTCCCATACTTACCCTTTAGATTGGAATAGATGTGTCTCACACAAATCCTATGCTTAATCCTTGGCATAACCAACTCAACAGCTCGGATCAACCCCTGAAATGTAGGACGATAACACACACGATTAGTAAAAATAGAGAAATAAAACAAGTTGAAACAGAGAATTAAAACAGAGAATTCCCTTTTGCCTATCCGATATTAAGACATCTTCGTCTCCATCTCCTAGCTCCAAATCATTCCTTACTTTCCTAACAAACCACAATCACTTTGAGGTGTTTCCACTTGTACTACATCCCATGGAATCACATCCTAATGTTACTAACAACCCATCCTTCATTTACCCTTAAGGAAACAACTATCTATTACAATTAGATGTCTACAAGTACCTCTCCACGCCCTCCTAAGCGCATCAAAGCATACATAGAACCTATTAAACACATCTACCCCATCAGAATTAGTCAATGTCTCAATAGCAACAGTGCTATTTGGGTTACAAAGTTCTATCTCAACCCCATAATCCCTAAGTCTTTCAAACTGCTGATTATACTCAGTTTCTATCCATTTCACTATCTTGTTCCTAGCAGCCTGACACTGTCGCCTAGACACTTAGATTTTTCACTTTTCCAATATGATTTGTTCCATCTTCAATGGCATATAGTACTCTGGTTCTTCTCTAATTTTGTTTTAAAACAACCTAGCAACCATAGGTCTTTTAGCATCTCATATTCACCATTAGGCTCACAACTATGCTTATCATTACAAATCCTAATTTTCCACAAATTTGACCCATAGCTATTAGAACATAGCCAACACAAATAAACCCTACGTTCTTAGTATCATACCTATACTGCTTAATGTTCCTACCAGTTTTAAGGGCCTGATCGAGTACATTGTCTTTGAATTCCGCACGACTGAAGAAGATTTGGCCTTTGAACATAACTCCATTGCTTCTCCTTCTCATGTTATCTTTACGTCATCGACTTCCTTCTCCTTCTTCATCTTTGTTTCTCTCTGGATACTCATTGTGGTAGATAGACAGTTCATCTACGAAATCACGGACACCTTCTTCGATACCAAACTCATCGTGTGCAAGTTATCTTCCTCTTCGCATCCATCGTCGATGAGGGGAAGAGGACCTCTAAACTCGATTATCGATATCAATTTCGCAAGATGCATAAGAGATTTTACGAAGATTTTGTAATTGTGAGAGAAACCGATAGTTTCTGTTTCTAGGGTTTCGAATTGGGAAAAAATGGGTTTCGTTCTTTAATCGCGAAGTGTAATGGTTTAGTCTGTAATTTGGTCATTTGTCGGGTCTTTTTCCCAATTACTGATAAAATTGGGTTTACATAGTTGATTTAGCGGTAATTGGTTATCATTTAACTAACAACAATCTCGGTTTTTGTTAAATTAAATCATTAAGTTTAATTCGTGTGT
This sequence comes from Lepidium aucheri, assembly GCA_900406435.1. Classification (NCBI taxonomy): domain Eukaryota; kingdom Viridiplantae; phylum Streptophyta; class Magnoliopsida; order Brassicales; family Brassicaceae; genus Lepidium; species Lepidium aucheri. The sequence goes on from OVBA01004694.1 coordinate 7,963, forward strand.
AATAACAATTACAACTTTCAAATCGTGTGTACAAAAGATGTGGATTTGAAATTATGGTCAAACTTCGTGTGTAACTGATCTTATAATAATACTTTGATGTGGAAATAGATCGAAAACCGAAATAATTTTGTACAAATCAGTTGATGTAACAGCTTTTGTTTTTTGAGTGGTAGGAGAGTGGATATAGTCAAAAAGGAATTGAAATGAAGTTAAGTTATGCGCACTTTCAATATATTGGATGGATAAGAATAACTGGTAAAAAGTTAGATTGTTAGCACTACTTTGACCATCCTTTGTGAAGTTTGGAATTCATTTAATCGATATATGTCCCATCCAAAGACATTTTTATATGGCAACTCATCTTATATATGATCGTGCAACATTATCTCTCTTCAACACGTCTTATGTAAAATGTATCTCTGTTTGTCTGCATGAAGACTACTCACACATTGAAGAATAAAATCAGTAGAAAACATGATGACTAAGAGAATACAAATAAATATATCGAAAAAGAACTATTGTTTATGATCCATTGAACAGTTTTGTCGCTAACCACTCGACTCCGATAAATACAATTCACTATATACGAATGTGATGAATAAGAGAATAGAATAGGAATTAAAGAAATGATCGAAGAATGTAATACGTCATGGAAATGGGTAAAGAATGCAGCATAGAATATGTAGATGGGTCCAGTTGAGGAGAATTAAAACTCAGGTTTTAGGGCATATATATGTTTGAATAGAGTAGCAGTACTGTGTTGGATTCCAAATGCTCATAATAAATCCTTCAAAGTACTCATTCAAAAAGTTGGAACCGATACCTTCTATCTTTAATAGTTATTTACGATCAAATATTTCATTTAGTGCGCATTATATACAGCTTTACCATTAATAATCTCATTTCTCGTTTTTCAATGGATAATTTTTTTTCTTTTCGAATGAAAGAAACGAATCTATGGATAACTTGTGTCAATCTAAATAGTATATAGTTATATTTTAGATCAGAATGATTCTATATAACATGCTCTTTCGGAATGTTTGTAAGAAACAGTCCAAGCTCAACATTTCGTAAATACCACAACAGAACGGATTATATGTTTGTTAAGCCATATGGGTTCTGGAATCATACACTTACAGTTAATGTTGATAAGATTACGGCCGGAATACAAAAATCAAAAAATTAAGGATTTTTTTTCTAGACTTTTCTTTTTCTTCAATAAATAATCATAGATTGACAATTGTCCGATTTATAGTCTAAATTTTCTAAGTGAAGTTAGGTGGGATTCAGACTCACCTCCTGATATCTAGCTAAATCAAAAACAAATCGGTCATCAATTTCTTGGTTTTTCTTCCGGACAATTAACAGAATACATTGACCGATTTCATACATTATCTTAAAACAAATATTTCTTCAAAAATTTATAGGCCAATGAGGTCATTGCAATTGTACATTTAAATAAATAAGAACATCGTCATCAATAAATCCCCCATTAGGGTTCTTAAAAAAAATTAAAAAATTTTAAAAAAAACCCATTATAAAACTTTGATGGGGATGTTCTAATATTCGTAGTTAAGTGGGTATCTATAGTTCTGAGAATCATACAAGTGGACATCTATTGGCCAATATGGACTTATGGAGTCTAGGTCCCCATATTGAACACAAACTTTTTCTATAATCTTCTATTTGTGTTAAGCTATACAAAATCATGTTTATTACGTATAAGTTAAAAAATAACAAAGTACTTGAAGGTGATTAGATATTTCATTAGCTCATATTATAGTAATACAATATAATGTATAAGTTCCAAGCTAGTGGTCCATTCACCAATTGAAGGGATCCATATAGGAAAACTATTAGGTATTATAATTTAGTTCGTTTTTTTTCCCCTTTTGTTGCAATACAGACATCTCTTATCAGAACGGTATTTGAAGTTTCTTTTTTTAAACTCACATCAAATTTCATTTAACTCATGAACGTAATATAATGTTTATCATCTTGGATCTCTTTCTTAATCCAATCAGGTACAACAGAGTAAAATTTAGGGTTATGAGTTGGTAACAACAAAAATTCCCTAGCCACTCTATGAGCAATTTTATTACAATCTCTATAATCAAAAGCTATTCTATAATCAGACACTTAAGACATGAGATTTTTTATATCTTCTATTAAGTGGTCATAGACAAAACACGACTTCTCCTCCATCAGCATCAAGATCATTTCTTTGGAGTCTGATTCAAAAATTACTTTGATGTAACCCAATCAGATAATAGAGAGCATTGCCCATCTAAATGTTTCAATCTCAGTTTCAAGTGGTAAAAGGAGACAAGGATAACTTCTTGCTCCCATCCATAATAAGTTAGCTTTGTAATCCCTTAGAACCCAACCTACTGTACTTGAAGGGTTATTAGATTTCCAAACCCCATCAGTGTTACACTTAACCCATGAGATCAGAGGTGGTTTCCAATAGGTGGGAGTTGCAACATTGTTATGTTTGACTCATCTTCTTGGCCTTGATTTTTATTGCTCCTTTCCATAGCATCTTCTTTAGCTTTATTCACAACCTCCATAGCATTTGTGTTGGTGCCATTGTAGATATAATTGTTCATTTCTTTCAATAATCTCCCAAGGAGCCAAAGTGCCAATCTTTCGCTTTCTTTTGCATTAGGATGGAGCTTTGAACTATTGAGTACACAATATAGTGTAAAATGACTCGCTCATGATCCCCTCATCAGACATAAGCATTAAAGTGAGAGCCCACATCAACCTGGCATAAAGACATTCAAAAAATATATGGTTAACAGATTCTTTGGAGTTTTGAAACACTAAATAAAATCCTCAATAATATCGGTAACTTTTTATTATCACCAAAAAGAACTTCAGCATCAATACTAGTGTTCTTTTTATGTTTAAAACTTGTTAGTATCAGATTAATAGCGTAAAACATCTTTTCCTGATGCTCCGAAAATCAAAATATAAGCATAACAAAACTAATACGTGGTGCTTAAACCATTAGAAAGGTAATATCGGTAATTAACTAGTTAGAACATAACTGCATTTTTTTTTTGGGTCAGGGAAAATTCTTCTTATGTGTGTTGAAAATGGTACTTGGACCATTACTTATATTGAGAATTTGTATGTCATATTAATAGCCATATTAGTTTTGTCAATAATTAGATGGATTCGTCAAAATCAATAATCTAAACCTTAAACTTTTATTATATTGTATTATGCACTTCTACCTAAAAATTCGAATCCTGCTAAAAAATACAGACATTTAAATATTGTCAAGAAACCTAAGAAAAGAGTTTATGAAAAGGGTTTCTTATTTTTGAATTTGATGAAAACTAAAGCCTTTAATATAAATACAATAAGAAGAAAACATTTCCATTTAGCTAATAAGATCGTGGTTTCATAAGGGCTCAATAATCTAATAGCCCAATATCTTAACAACTATCTATGCATAAATTGTTTCTTAACATATACAAAAATATATAATGTTAATTAAGCATGCATTATAATGCACTCTTATATGTCTCATTCCTTAACACTTTTATTTACATGTAGACAATATACCTTCCCAACAAATAGATAAAAAAAAAAGAATATATATTTGCAAAATTAAGTATATAGTATATTCATTATGAAATGTAACATATATAAAACTTAGATATGATCTTTGTCTCATTCCTCAGCAAAGAAAGTTGAAGTCCATGTCATAAGTCATAACCTTTCAACAATAACACTTTTCTTTTGCTTACAATTTATTCTTTAATCTTCTGAACTATTGTTGAGACATATATACCAATAATCAGTTTGAATTACGCAAGAGTAAAATATATGCTTATACAAAAGAAACTTACGCATATTTACGATAATCAAGCTTATATATCCATTGAAATGCATTTTAGTTTTGACCAACATTATTGAGCTACTGATTAATTATATAATTGATTAGTATATTTCATGCGTAGCGTCATAGTGGTTTAAAGCTTCTTAGAGAATTCATGGTTTAATATTCCTATCGTGAGACTATTTAAGTGGTATACAAAAGCCACTACTTTCTTTATTTTCTAGATGATTTCGAACTTGACCATCTAATTTATTAACTAGCTATTTTATAACGATTAATACATTGAATTCTATACAAGAATTCCAACGCATAAGGTTCGCCACAAAACTTAAAATTTTCTACTTTGCTAATCATGAGGTTCCCATGAATTTATTCAACCCTTTTTATATATAAAAATAAAAACCTAAATTAACGAGAACCATCAATTTGGAATATATACTCTATTTACCTTTCAACACTCAACAGTTGATTGATCCTTTGCTCAGAGATGTTGCAACGTGACATGTCCTCTTTTTAATGAAATGAATCGTCCTTTTATTAAGAATATCCGCATCATATATCACCTTTTAATTCCTTGGTGACGTTAGCTATAGTTTATATTTATTATTTTAAATCCAAAGATTTTTTGGGTGTGCTAAATTACTTTCAATTTGGTGGTTAATATGATCAAACTAATGATTTGATACTAAAGTTGGGTTCCTACTTAGTACAGTATAGTAACTTAAAAAAGAGATTCTAGAAATAGAATTCAGACTATCGAAATCTTGTTGAGCCAAATATTGAAGAAAAAAATTTGGTGTCAACTACTAAATTGACAAAATTTGGACTAGAATTCAAATGATATGTTACGCGGTCAGATTTCAATAATGAAAACTGCATAGGTAGGATATATAACTATTTGACCAAAACAATTTCTACAATCTAACCATATATATATATCTATATATATATATATATATTTCCTAACTAGTTAAAGCTTAGAGCATCTCCATTGCTAGTTTGTAAAGGAGTTCTTAGCAGTTTTTGTGATTTAATTTAATGTTAAAATGCTAATAATATGCAGAACTGTATCTTATTAGAGATACTTAAGAAATTTTAAGAACCTCCTACGTGTCACCTATTCATTTGACCAAATAGTTATTTTGAAAAAAAAATCACAGAGAAAGGGTCTCGTCCCGTCTCTCATTCACGCGAAAATTTATTTTCTCTTCTGTCTCTCTTGTGGTGATGAGGAAGGTGAAATCTCTGAAAATCGAAAGCGAGCCCTCAATCTTTATCTCGATGATCATATGTCATCATCGGAGGCATGGAGTCAGCAAATCGAAGGTGAGCCCTAAATCTGATATTATAGTTGTTTGATTTGAGAAATTAGGGTTCTTCAATTTTCGAAAAATTAGGGTTCTTTCTTGTAAATTGAATTAGGGTTCTGATCTTAGGTGTAAAATAAACCTGATGTCTCCAAACCTGATGATTGTAGACGTATCGTTGATGAAACCATCACCCATTTCGGTAGATGTAAGTCATCAAAACCGCAAGAATCGATCCATCCTTCGCTGTTAAAACCTATCACTCACAAGTCTTAATTAGTCGCAACAAATTTAAACAGAACTTAATTTGACTTGTAGGACTTGCTTTGGTCTTACAGTGGATGGAGATTCTCTAATCGTGTGTTGCTCATGACGGTCGGCGTGTAAGTTTTTACCATTCCTTTGATTCAATTCTTTTTATTTGCTTCATATCTTGATTGTTCGCGTCTTGATTTTGTCTAATTTGGATATATAATTTCAATTTGGTTGTTTATCACTGTAAAATCTACAAAAATTGTGTGAAAATAGATAATTTGTTTGCTCTAATCTGAAGGAAAACGAGTATATTAGGATTATCAGTTTTTTGTTTTGTGTTGTTCTTGAGTGGTCTTGCGGTGATGTTTACGAATTTGGCGATTCGATTTCTGATGTAATGAATGGCTTAAGTCTACTTTAGTTGTTTACTTCTGTAAATTATGTAATGAAATGGTATATAATGATGAATTTGGTGTGGCGACCTTGCTCTATTCTTCATTTTTTAGCTATCCAAGTCTTTGACTATAATAAAATCTCATTTGATGATTTGTTGCATATGTATAGCAAATGACCATTAAGAAGTCCTTTGTACCTCACTTTGATGGTGACTATGTTGTCTCCTGCTACGTGGCTAACTGCTCCAAGGATGAACTTTTACAATGTAATTCAGATATATATACACTGATGTTTGCTTGACTAGAACAGAACAACGTATAGCTTATACATATAATATATGTTAATTAACTAATAGTCAACCAAGACATGAGAGACGTAAGCTATATATATATCTTCAACTTCTTTTAACAATTGTTGAATTATGTGTTGCTTATGTTGTTTTCATGCTGAAAAACTAGGTTCAAATAGGACCGTTCCCGGCCAAACATGATGCATGGTGCAAATAATTTAGAGTAAGTAAAAAAATCCTAACTACTATATCTTGAAAATATGATCCGTTTGACTTGAGTTGTGTGATTAGGTAGTGACTTGAGTTGTGTGACTTGAGTTGTGGTTTAGGTAGTGATAAATGATTTGTGATAAATGACTTGAGTTGTGGTTTAGGTAGTGATAAATGCTTTGTGATAAATGATCTGTGTGACTTGAGTTGTGGTTTTATTAATAAGCTTTGTACTTTGTTCTGGTTCAAAACAAATATTTCGTTGCTGCAGCCTTGCTTAGTTGTTTTATTTTGTGTCTTGTTACAGTAGTTAAATGCTTGTTAGGTGTAGATTAGACAAATGCATAAATCATATTGAATGCTTGTTAGGTGTAGATTAGATAAATACATAAATGATAATAAAACTTTAAGTAACAAAGTCTTCTCCTATATATATTAAATGGTAAACCTTCTTTAAACACATTGACAAACCACAACCACAACCTTGAACCATCGTTCTTCATGGATCCATATAGTCAATCTTATATGGATTCATCTACTCACTTCACAACTCTTTTAAATAGTCAACTAGAATTACAAAACCCTGAGAGTTTCAGCCCTTCTATGGGACTTGGATCAGCACAACTGATTGAGGATCCAGTTGGAGGTGAAGAGACAGTTGAGGTGCATAGAGAAAGATGCAAATGGACTCCAACTAAGGATATTGTGCTATGCAGTGCTTGGTTAAACACAAGCAAGGATGCTATAGTGGGGAATGAGCAGAAACTAACAACGTTTTGGAAACACATAGCTGCTTATTTTAACGCATCTCCTCAGCTTTCTGGTTTAGAAACATGTGAACTTTGTATCTGCTTCTTTGTCTTTATGTTATCATTACGTAAGGTCTGTGATATAGTGCTCTTTTGATAGTCCAACTCATATCACACTTTTTTGTTGATGAAGTACTCTTTTGTTGCTACATTGCAGGTGAACTTTGGCTGATGAAGTACTCTTTTGTTTGTAATTTTGTTACCGACATATCACACTCGTGATAGTCCAACTCATATCACACTCTTTTTCTTTGTAATTTTGTTACCGACATATCACACTCTTTTGTTTGTAATTTTGTTTGTAATTTTGTTATCGTCATAATTTTGTTATCGTCATAATTTTGTTTGTAAAACCAGCTATATATTTCCTCTTCTACTAACTCTATTTCTCAATATACTTCTTCCTTTTCTACAACAACACTAAATTTGTTGCAAAAATTAAAGAAGCATCATAATGACATCTTCTTCTCATAATACATTAGATGATCAATTCGATGATCAATTTGATCAAGCGTTTGATGGAGCATTCAATAATGTATTCAATGGTTATGTTCCTCCTACTAAAGAGAAGAAAAAAAACATTATATAGAAAAAGATCAAGAGCAAGGACACAAGCTCTTATGGAATGACTATTTCAGTGAAGATGCAACATATCCACCTTCTCTATTCCGACGATGTTATAAACAAGCCCTTGTTCATGAGAATCGTTGAACGACTCTCCAATGAAATTCCATGCTTTCAACAAAAAAGAGATGCTACCGGAAGGCTTGGTCTCTCTGCACTACAAAAGTGTACGACATCAATTCGTTGTATGGCATATGGTTGTGCGGCGGATAAAATTGATGAATACCTCAGAATCGGTGAAAGTACTACGCTCTTAAGCTTGGAATATTTTTTGGAAGGTATAATATCTTTATTCAGGGATGAGTATCTAAGAAGACCTACACCAGCTGATCTTCAACGGCTTCTCCATGTTGGAGAGCAACGCGGATTCCCCGAAATGATCAGGAGCATAGACTGTATGCAATGGGAGTGGAAAAACTGTCTCACCGATTGGAAAGGACAATATAGCCGTGCATCTGGAAAACCGACAATTGTTTTAGAAGCTGTAGCTTCACATGATCTTTGGATTTGGTATGCATTTTTTGGATCTCCAGGTACTTTAAACGATATTAAAGTTCTTGATCACTCCCCAGTCTTTGATGATATTTTAAAAGGTCAAGCTCCAAAAGTGAATTATTTTGTGAATGAACGCGAGTATCATTTTGGCTTACTATCTAACAGATGGTATTTATCCAAAATGGACTACTTTTATACAGTCAATTCCAATTCCTCAAAATCCTAAAGCATCGTTATTTGCTACATATCAAGAATCTGTCCGAAAAGATGTCGAACGTGCTTTTGGAGTATTGCAAGCTCGATTTGCTATTGTAAAAAACCCAGCCTTTTTTTGGGATAAGGTAAAAATTGGAAAAATAATGAGAGCATGTATCTTATTGCACAATATGATAGTTGAAGACAAACGAGATGCATACACTCATTTTAATGCATCGGAATTTCAACATGGAGAAGGAAACGCAACTGTACAAGTGGATTATATGTACTCTACCGATATGCCTACAAATCTCGTCAATATGATGGCCAATCGAAATCGAGTTCGTGATAAAACTATGCATCAACAATTAAAAGATGATTTGGTGGAGCATATATGGCAAAAATTTGGCACAAATTAAATGTTTTTAATTTGTAAATTTCTAGTAAGAATGTTTATATGTTACATATGTTTCAAATTTCTTTTATATTTAAAATAAAATGTATGCTTTTAATGTATAATATGTATATAATTTTTTTTTAAAATACCTTAATGGGATTTTACCAATGGACACTTAAATAATTTTAAGAAACTAAAAATTCTTAAAACACTAAAAATATTAAAAATAATGAGTAGAACCCCATTTTAAGATTCTACCAATGGAGATGGTCTTATATATATGTTGTTGTGGGATCGATGAATCATGAATTAGCCTATTAATTAGGTCAATATAGACTATGTATTAGTTGAGTTTTTATTACTTGAGGCCATGACGTGGTTCAAACACGTCAAAGAGAAAGTGCTTCATCTACTGTAATATAAATCAGAATGCCTTGGAATTTGTCCCATTAATCTTAGTATTTAAGAAGGAATTATTCGACCAAATGAACAAATTAAAGCCACCTATTGCCACATAGGACGATTCTTCCATATCCACTTAATTTAACTTTTAGTTTTAAAAAAATATAAATTTAAAAACAAGATCTTCGCTTATAAATAGACATCTAAGTCTTAGATCATTCTCATCATCTTATTACAATTTCATTGAACTTCTCTACAAGTAATACCTCAAAAATGGATTTTCACATTAAGAATATTGCTAATATACTAATATCTTTGTGTTTTACCACTCTTTTGATATTAGTCCCGGTGGTGTTGTGTAGTAGACAACACAAGCTTGATAATCCGAAACAAAGGAGCTTGTTGGCCAATGAGCAACATCTAGTGACAGATTTACCTGGACAGCCTGTTGTGAGTTTCAGACATTATGCCGGTTATGTCCCGGTCGATATATCCAACGGAAGAGCTATGTTTTATTGGTTCTTTGAGGCCATGGATCTCCCCAAGGAGAAACCTCTAGTTCTATGGCTTAATGGAGGTAACCTAATTAATATAAGTAATATTTGTATATATTAATGTGTACGTTGTCTTATACATACAAAAATAAAGGTCCAGGTTGTTCTTCTGTGGGATATGGAGCAACACAAGAAATTGGTCCTTTCCTCGTGGACACCAACGGGAATGGACTTAACTTTAACCCATACGCATGGAATAAAGGTAAATCTTAGCAACATAATCTATGTATTAAGATAATGAAAATGACATTAAAATAATGTAAAAAGGTTGATTTGCTGATGCAGAGGCCAACATGCTGTTTTTAGAATCTCCAGTCGGTGTTGGCTTTTCGTATACAAACACTAGTACCGATTTTCAAAATCTTGGTGATGACTTTACAGGTAATCCATTAACTATTTACCACATAATTCATTTATATTAATTAAACTATATGCTTCATTCTCCTTTTTTGTTCTACGATCGATCAGCAAGAGATGCATACACTTTCCTTTGCAATTGGTTTGAGAGATATCCACAATACAAAGAAAATACCTTCTATATTGCGGGTGAAAGTTATGCAGGTAACTTGTAATACTATTTGGATTTAGTATATATACGTCTACATGTAATTATAGACTGATACTGCACAGCTCTTTTCTTGTAGTTGCTAATTCATTTTTATTGGTATTCATTGCGTATATAAATTTGCAGGAAAATACGTACCCCAGTTAGCAGAGGTTGTGTACGATAACAATAACAAAAACAATGCTTCATCGTTTCGCATTAATCTTAAGGGTATTTTGGTAAGTTTCAATTTCCGTAAGAAAAAACAGTCTGAAATCCGTCGCTACAAGACATTTACTATGGATCTTAGACGGGTTTTTTTTTTGGTCCATTTCGAACAAGTTTTATCGGAAATAAACCCAAAAACATACAAAAATTTAATCTTTATATTATGTAGTTGGGGAATCCTGAGACATCAGATGCAGAAGATTGGAGAGGCTGGGTGGATTACGCATGGAGCCACGCAGTGATATCGGATGAGACGCATAGGACCATAAGCAGGACGTGTAATTTCAGCAGCGAGAATACATGGAGCAACGATGAGTGCAGTGAAGCCGTAGCAGAAGTTCTCAAGCAGTACCACGAGATCGATATCTATAGCATCTACACTTCAGTTTGCATTGGAGATTCTGCACGCTCTTCTTACTTGGATTCAGCCAACTTCAAAACTAATTCTCGCATTAGCTCCAAGAGAGTACGTAAATATTATCGCATATTAGCCACATAGATAAAGTGTTTTTACAAATTTAACAAGTTGCTTTTGCTTGGCTTTTAGCTTCCCCCGAGGCTCATGGGAGGATATGATCCGTGCTTAGATGATTATGCAACAGTATTTTATAACCGAGCAGATGTTCAGAAGTCTCTTCATGCGAGTGATGGAGTTAATCTCAAGAACTGGAGCATTTGCAAGTACTCAATCTACCCAATATTCTTCATTTGGATTACATAGCTTTCTTTGAGCTAGGAACTTGTCTGAATATTCTTTTGCTTTCCTGAGATTTCAGCATGGAGATTTTTCATAATTGGACTGGTTCAAAGCCGTCTGTTTTGCCTATTTACGAGAAACTCATCGCTGGAGGTTTGAGAATTTGGGTTTACAGGTAATACGTTCATGAAAAATCAAATAGATTCACATGTAAATATAGTAGCTGTATACACTTTGGTTGCTTCGTACGCAAGTAACTAGTATACACTTAAGCTTCTGCTAGTTTTGTTATTCTCCAAATACATAACGACTACTATTCAAAGAAATTGGTTTTTGATTTCCTTTTGTGATGGTTCAGTGGAGACACAGACGGACGAGTTCCAGTACTCGCGACTCGGTATAGCTTAAGCACACTCGAATTACCCATCAAAACAGCTTGGAGGCCATGGTATCATGAGAAACAGGTACCCATATGGATCTAATTAACTGGTTGATTAATTAGGGTTTCTTATTTGGATATGGTTAGACCGGTTAAGTTTCTTGATGATGCTATACAACAGGTAAGTGGGTGGCTTCAAGAATACGAAGGTCTAACGTTTGCTACGTTCAGAGGAGCTGGACATGCGGTGCCTTGTTTCAAACCAAGCAGCTCGCTCGCGTTTTTCTCTGCCTTTCTCAAAGGAGTTCCTCCTCCACCTTCGCGCTAGCGAAGCAATCTAACGGTTATATAAAAAGATAATCTACTTACGAATCTTTTTCAAAGATTTTGGGTTTTGTTTCGTTAACTTGTCAGACACGGCATAGGAGGAAAAACTATTGTAACTTGTACGAACAAAGTTGTATGAGAGTCATGTTATCATGTTACTTTTAAAGTTATCATCATAATTATGTTCAAAAAATTCTTATTTTTATTGACAAAAATTTGATCTATAATCGAACAGACTCTACTCTTTAAAACCCCTTTTTATTTACCATATGTGGTGAAAATAAATATGTAGTTTTTTTGTGTGCAATATCAGAGCATCTCCAACAAGGAGATCTAAAAATGAGTATCTTAACCTTTTAATAATAGTATTTTAATAAAATTAAAATTTTAATATTTTTAATAAAAAATTGAACCAATGATAGTGTGACAATTTGTAAGAGTCCTATTATAGGGAATTTCTTATTTTGGGTTTCTATGAATAAAATAATAATTAAAGTAGTAAAAAGTGTTGTTAAGAGATTGTTAGTTTTTTTGAGTTTGTGTTGGTGATTATTGGGGGTTTCTAGTAAGGGTTTTGTTAATTAAAAAAATAATTTTTTTAGGTAATAGAATTATTATTGGGAATGAGTAATTGTAAGACAAAGACTTAAGTAGACTAATTAATCTTACAAAAAATCTATTTAATCATGATTTGTTGAAAATTTAGTCCATATATACTCGACCAAATCGTTCTTCAATTGTTCGTGGATTGTTCGATCACAAATTCGAGATCAAGTGACCATCATATCAACGAGATTGGATGTGATATTTGTAGAATATGTGAAATCGACTTGTGTACTTCTTGAAGATTCCGCCTCTGTGAATTCGCTCACATCAAACTGTATATACATATGTCGTTCATCTTCTACAATTATATTGTGGAGTATAATACATGCGCGCATAATTTTTCCAATTTTTGTCTTATCCCAAAGGAGAGCTGGATTTTTAACAATTGCAAATCGAGCTTGCAAAACTCCGAAAGCACGCTCGACATCTTTACGGCAAGCTTCTTGGTGGGTGGCGAATAAAGATGCTTTCTCGGTTTGTGGAAGTGAAATAGATTGGATAAACGAAGCCCAATTTGGATAAATTCTATCTGTAAACGATATTCGTTCCCATTCACTACATACCTCACTCTTGGTGCCCGACCTTGTAAAATATCATCAAAAACCGGAGAGCGATCAAGAATATTGATATCATTTAAAGTTCCCGGTGGACCGAAAAATGCGTGCCATATCCAAAGATCTTGGGAAGCAACTGCCTCTAAAACGATCGTTGGTTTTCCGGAACCTCGAGAATATTGCCCTTTCCAAGCAGTAAGGCAATTCTTCTACTCCCAATGCATACAGTCGATACTTCCCATCATGCCTGGAAATCCCCTAAGCTCTCCAATAATGAGTAGGCGTTGAAGATCTTCAGCGGTTGGTTTTCTTAAATACTCGTCCCCAAAGCAGGAAATGATTCTGTTAACAAAATGTTCCAAGCACTTCAGAGATGTGGTTTCACCAATCCGAAGATATTCGTCGACTGCATCTGCCGCACAACCATATGCAAGGATACGAATTGCTGCTGTACACTTTTGGAGTCCTGAGAAACCGTACCTTCCGGTTGCATCTCTTCTCTGCTGAAAGAATGGAATCTCAGTCGATAACCGNTATCTTTTCTCTGCTGAAAGAATGGAATCTCAGTCGATAACCAATCGATAATACGAATGAATAATGACTTATTCATTCTAAAGCGACGTCGAAACATATGATGGGGGAAAGTGGCATTTTCAGAAAAGTAGTCGTTCTATAGCTTGATGTGTCCATCTTCACGATGTCGTTCGATATGGATTCTTTTTTTCCTTTGTCTTGGAGTTGGTACCGAATCATTGGAAGAGTACATGGCTGCTTCCAATTGTTCGTTGAAAAGATTATCGAATTCCTCGTTCAACGCTTCTGCTAACTCATCACGGGAAGACGTAGCCATATTAGAAGAACAGAATGAAGAGATTATTGTAAGAAAATAGATTGCTGGTTTTGTAGGAAAAGAGATTGTTGACTTTGTTGAAGGAATTTATTGAAGAAGGAATTTAATTGTAAGAAAAGAGATTGATGATTTTTTTTCAAGTAATGTGCAATGAAGAATGTATTCATACTTTTATAGGAGGAAAATGTTATTGCTTTGTTCTGTCCGTGAACGAAATACAAATCTTTAGTGGATGATGACAAATAACAATGTAGTGCCTGTAAGTGTATGAGTGTACAAATAACCATGAGTACAATGAACAGACAAACAAACAAGTGTGTGTACAAATGTTTGTGACTCTATCTTGTTTGCTTGTGTCCGTTCCTCTTTTTTTATCTCAAGTCACTGCGAGTCACGCTTGTGTCCATGAGTCTCTGCTGATGTCAAGTCTCCATGTGTCCTGTCACAAGGCCGATAATTAAACATACAGGCAGATTCCAACGATGATGTTCTAATCAATATAATAACACAAACTCAACACCTGATTAAAACACATACCAAAACACACAAAACGTAAGCATATTACAACATTACCATTACAACATTAGCATTACACCTGATTAAAACACATA
>OVBA01004695.1:0-22526 GCA_900406435.1 Lepidium aucheri
CGAGACCAAGGTGGTGTCACTATCCTCCTTTCGTCAATCCCAAGGAAGGGAAGCTCCACCCCTTTTGTGGGACAGCCAGATTAGGCTAAATTCAAATGTTGTAGTTTGTCTATAAATAGACATCTCTCTTGTAATCTGTATACACAGAAAATGAATTAACTCTTCTCATATTCTCTCTCGGCTCTCTCTCTCTTATTCCCTCTTCCACAAACTCTCTCTACTCAAACTCTCTTAAACTCTCAATGATCTCGTCGACTTCATCATCATGAACCTAAGTGAGTAGTACTCTGTTTGTACTTCTTTGGCAAAAAATTTCGCCGACTTGGGTGTAAAAAGCACACTTGGCTTTTAGGTGGCAGGCTGTCCATTTGTCCTCTAGCGTTTCACCGACTAGAATGTACGCAATGATCTCGTCTTGCCAATCTGCATTTGGTTTGTCGTTCTGTTTGGCATCTGCCATCTAAGAATCTGATTCCTCTGGAGTGTCGTCTATAGCCGAGACGAGTTCGAGATCTCCTTTTGGTAGGCTTATACTCGGACTATCTATACTTTCCACTGGGATGATTTGTCTTTGAATGGGGTCTGTTGTGGATGCAAGAGCTGCTAGGGTATCGGCAGATGTGTTCTCGGACCTTGAGATTTTGTTGATCCTAAAATCTCAAGTCCTTGGTCAATTCCTTAACCATGTGAAAATAGGCTTCCATCTGATCATTTTTGGTGTCGTAACCTCCGCTAACCTGGTTAACGACGAGTTGAGAGTCACAATAGCAATCGATATCAATAGCTCTGACTACCTTGGCCAGTTTAATTCCCGCGATTAATGCATCGTACTCTGCTTTGTTGTTTGAAGCCCGGAATGCAAGTCAGAATAACTATTCTAGGACTTCTCCCGTGGGACTCTCTAGTCAGATGCACACTCCTAAGCCGTGTTGTGCTGAAGATCTATCCACGTATTTCTTTCATGTTTGATCTTTGGCCGATTCTATAGGTTCTAGATCCGGAGATAGCTTGATTAAGAAATCGGCTAGTACTTGTAAATTTTTACTTATGCGTCCTTTGAACTCGATGTCATACTCACTCAATTTGATTGCCCACTTCGTCAGTAACCCTGACTGGTTTGGACTATGCGGTATCGTCCATAGTGGATGATTTGTTAACACTATAACGGTATAAGACTAGAAGTAAGGCCGTAACTTCCTTGCTGAAGTGGCTACCCTAGCGCGAGTTTCTGTGTAGTTGGGTATCTGGACTCGGCTCCATCTAACGATTTGCTAATATAGAAGATAGGATACTGAGTTCTTCTGTCATCTTGAACTAGTACACCACTTACTACCGAGGTAAAAACCGCGATATATAAATACAATGGTTCTCTGTTTTCTGGTTTGGCAAGGATCAACAGTGTTGAATGGTACTCTTTCAACTCGGAGAAAGCCTTTTCGTAGGTTTCTTCCCACTTGAACTCTTTGTTTCCATGCAAAAAATTGTAGAATGGAAGACACTTGTTAGTTGAGCACGATATGAAGCGGTTTAAGGCGGTTATACGTCTTGTTAGCCTTTGTACTTCTCGCTTATACTTTGGAGAAGGCATTTCTTGGATTGTTGTAACCTGCTTTGGCTTAGCTTTGATTCCTCTTTGAGTGACTATGTATTCGAGGAATTCTCCTGATGTAACCCTGAAGGTACACTTCACTA
This sequence comes from Lepidium aucheri, assembly GCA_900406435.1. Lineage (NCBI taxonomy): Eukaryota > Viridiplantae > Streptophyta > Magnoliopsida > Brassicales > Brassicaceae > Lepidium > Lepidium aucheri. The sequence goes on from OVBA01004695.1 coordinate 1,693, forward strand.
GGTTGAGCTTCATCTGATACTCATTCAGAGTCTAGAAGCAACAAGCTAAGTGATCGACATGATCTTCCGCTTTTAAAAACTTTACCAGCATGTTGTCTGTATACACTTCCATTGTTTGTCCGAGTTGGTTGGCAAACATTTTGTTTACGAGGCGCAGGTAGGTTGCTCCAGTATTTTTTAGGCCGATCACATTACTTTATAGTAGTCAGTTTCCCGCTCCGTGATGAACGAAGTTTTCTCCATGTCGTCGGGGTGCATCCGAATCTGATTATACCCCAAGAAAGCGTCCATGAACGAAAGAAGTTCATTTCCAGCAATTGCCTCGATGATTTGATCAATATTTGGCAACGAGAAGCTGTCCTTTGGGTAGGCTTTGTTGAGATCAGTAAAATCCACACAGACTCGCCATTTACCATTCTTCTTTGGAATGACTACCAGGTTGGCTAACTATTCGGGATACTGAACTTCGATGATAGATCCGATTTCAATCATCTTTTAGACCTCTTCAATTACAGCTTTTGTTCTCTCTGGGCCGAGCTTTCTTCTTTTTTGTTTAATCGGTTTATATGTCGGGTCGATATTTAGCCTATGACTCATAATTGCCGGGTTTATTCCAGGCATATCACTTGGTGCCCATGCGAATGTCCTCACATTCTCTTCAAGGAGCCGAATCAGCTTCTCTTTGATTGGTTTGCTTAAGTCAGTACCAATGCACACACATTTTAACGGGTCAGTCAAATCGATGTTGATGAGTTCAACAGTTGATCAGTCTAGCTTCTTGGGACAAAGCAACTCAGATAGTGCTCTGCTTCCTACTGATGGAGCGATCATGCACGATTTTTTCCTTAACTTCAATTTGGCAATGAAGCAAGTTCTTGCCATCTTCTGATCTCCTTTGAGTGTATAAACTCTTTTGTTTGTCAGGATTTTAACACATTGATGATAGCTTGAGGGCACGAATATCATCATGTGTATTGATTTTACTCAGGTTTTACCATATATCTCTACTGCAAGTGCACAACAAATCGAGTAGTAATCTAGGGATAGTATCCACAAGGACAAAGTTATCGCACTATCAATTTTGAAACTAAACTAGAGTTAAAACGAATGGAGAGTTGGTTGTAAACTGAATTGAAACAAAACTAACGATTAACAATCAATGAATTAAAACACCAAGCTTAGGAAATTCGTAAGGAAACAAGAGAATTCGAACCAGGAAACTATTCAGGAATATTCATTCAACAGTCTCGATTCAGACATGAATTTATAACTAATACACTATTGTGGTATCAATTACTATATCCAGCAACCTAGTGATCCTAACTATTGTTGGTACCAAGAGGCTAGTATGCACTATAGATCGGGTCTGATAAGTCCACAATCAACCTTAACATCAGCTATCGCGGTTAAGGATTGATTGCTCACCTAAGGAGGGTCCAATTTCTAACAAGCTTTTGGAATGTTAGGTAATCTAAGATTATAGATTAGTTAGCTACTATAATCTACGCATTTATGTTATCAATTAGGTGGAGAACACATCAAGCAATACCTATTTGTTCCTAATTCATTAAGTCCCTGTAACCCTTGAAAATACTAAACTTGATTGGAGAACTACTCAGACATGGTGAAGGAAATCATATTGCAAAATATAATGAAAAGCATAAAAGTAAATTGTATTGAAATAAGAGGGTTTAGAATTCTTCTCCAATTGTGTGGGGATCAAAATTCTTCTCCTAAAACTCAAATAGATGTTCTGATCACGTAACAATGGTTGTTCTAAAAAATAAAGGAAATTGGTCTTATATAGCTCCTAAAGTCACAAACGTAAAATAAGAAAAATTAGGTTTTCTCCTTGTCAGCTTTGAGGATCGATCGATCAAAGGTGTGGATCGATTGATCATGTTTGAATGCACGATCTTCAAAAGGTCTTGGTCGATCAATGGATCAAGCGTAGCTCTTGCTGAACATCGAGGATCTATCGATCAAGAGTGTGGATCGACCAAGCGCTGCTCTACGGCTGAAATCTTCAAAAAGTTCTCTGATTCATGCTTAACCAAGCTTTGAAGGTATAATCCGAGTTTAACTAGTTTTCCACCTCAAAAGACTCTAAAAACAAACAAACATTCTGAAAACATGTGAATTAATGAGCTCAAAACTGATTGAAATGAGGTATATCAATTCCCCCAGACTTAACTTCTTGCTTGTCCTTAAGCAAAGAGAGTAAAGACTGAAAAAAAGATTCCACTCCAAAGAACTCATTCATCATTAGAGCATTGCATATCAATCCCATAGTAAACCACACATCACTAATCTGTCAGAATCAAGACCACCTTGTACTTCCCCCAGACTTTGACAATTACCCAAGCTGAACTCCACAATCCAAGCAAGTAATCCGAGTTCACCATATCGACTTCCTAAAGCTTCTAAGTGCGGTCTCACCAATGGAACATCGATCAGAGAACTCATGCGTTTCTCTTTCAATCTCAAGACTACCTTTGATATGATTCTCTTCCTCTCATTTCACCATAATGCAACCGATTTTTCCCTCTTTTTCTAGGGTATCATTTTATTTTGCTTATCGGCTGCTTACCTTGGTAACTTAAAGAATGTAACAAGAATAGCTTCATTGTAGTTCTCCTTGGTAAGCTAAAAATTCAAGCAATTGGCACCATCATTGATGTGAATCTCAGGCTACCATCATTATATAAACACAAGCAGCGTCATTGGAGAACTTTTACCCTTGGCTTACCACATGTACAACTTTATCAACTAGATAGTTACTTCAGATTAAGCAGAACATACCACAAAATGATTAAAAGAGGAGGAACCATACTCGCATAAGAAAATATGTCATTGCACTAAGTATACCAGCTCCATGGGTGAGAAAATTAAGTCAAGTTAGGGGTGAAGCCAACATGAGATCCCTCAAAAACCGACATAGATATGGGTGGTACTAAGTAGTGTCAAGTCTCTAGGTTTTCCATTAGTCAATCGATCCCTAACAAACAAGCATTGATGGTACTTAGTTCATGACATGCAATAATCCTTAAAAATCTTAGTTCTAAGCAATCGGTTTTTAGATATCAAAAAAAACAAAAAGTAATCAAAAATGCATTAGTAACAACGAGCATTAGTAACAACGAGCATCCTCAATCTAGCGCTCGTTGAATGGTCTAACTGATTGATCGATCTGAGTCTTCCAGGTCGATGAATCGATCACGCGATAGTCCACTGTCCATCCGTGATTGATCTATTGCTTCCCTTTTCCTAAAAACCAAACAAAACGAAAACAACAAAATCAAGAACAAAAGAATGCAGACGAAATCTAAAAACTTACTAGTGGGTTGCCTCCCACTCAACGCTTGTTTAAAGTCATTAGCTTGACTTGAAGGCCCTTAGTTTAGTGAAACATTAGTCAAGGGAATGGAAGTCTCCTTGGCTATGTCCAAATCGGCAAAGTAATGCTTCAAACGTTGGCCATTCACAATGAACTCGTCTCCCTTTCCATCAAACAACACTACAGCTCCATAGGGGCGCACTTCCTTGATGGTGAAAGGTCCTGACCACCTTGACCTAAGCTTTCGAGGGAAAAGTTTAAAAACGAGAATTAAACAAAAGAACCAAATCATTAGGAGCAAAATTTCTACGAAGGATACGGTTATCATGTGTTGCCTTTGTCCTTTTTTTTAGATCCTCGAGTTGTCATAGGCAAAGTGTCTGATCACTTCTAACTCATGTAGCTGCAAAGTTCTTTGTTCGGCTGCTGGCTTGATGTCATAATTCAAATGCTTTATAGCCCAATTAGCCTTGTACTCGAGCTCAACTGGTAGGTGACAAGACTTCCCATAAACTAAGTGGAATGGGGTTGTACCCAAAGAAGTCTTGTAAGCTGTCCTATATGTCCAAAGAGCTTCATCGAGTTTTGTAGACCAATCCTTCCTTGTCGAACATACAGTTTTTTGTAAAATGCTCTTGATCTCTCGGTTTGAAACTTTAACCTGTCCACTTGTCTGTGGATGATATGGTGTAGCCACTTTGTGATGAACTCCATGCTTTCTTAGAAGACCATTGAATGTCTTGTTGATGAAGTGAGAACCACCATGACTGATAACAACTCGAGGATTACCAAACCTAGGAAAGATAACATGCTTTGAACATTTTCAGCACAACTTAGCATTGTTTCTTGGGCTAGCCAGCGCCTCCAACCATTTGCAAACATAATCGACTACTACAAGGATGTACTGATTCCCTAAAGAACTCGGAAACAGTTCCATGAAATTAACTTCCCAGACAGCAAAAACCTCAACTTCGAGTATGAAATTTTGAGGCATCTCATTCCTCTTGCTGATGTTCCCTTGTCTTTGACATGAGTCACACTTTGAGATGAAAGCATGAGCATCCCTGAACATGGTGGGCCACCAAAAACCATCTTGTATTACCTTCAAAATTGTCTTGAAGGTTACAAAGTTTCCTACATAAGAAGAACCATGACAATGAAACAAAATCTATGAAACATCATCCTCGGTTACACATCGTATAAAGATTTCATCAGCACACTATTTGTAAAGATAAGTTGCACTAGTAGTGTCTGATGTCACGAAGGAACTTCTTCTTCCTATAATCGTGAAACGTAGGAGGCTCAACATCTACAACCAAGTAGTTAGCAATCAAGCCATGGTGTCCCTGGAACCTTCGAAATTTGAGCAGATGAACAAGCTAGTCTCAATGTTGTATAAATGGAATAGACCTGCTCTTCGTGCAAACTATCATCCAAAGGTACTTTATCATCCACCCGAAGCATTGATAAGTGATCAACCACTCCATTCTCTATGTCACACTTGTCTCGGATCTCAAGACCGAACTCCTGAAGGAGGAGAACCCATCAAAGAAGCCTAGGTTTCGCATCATTCTTGGAGAGGAGATACTTCAGTGCTGCAAAATCTGTGTGAACAATCACCTTAGAACCAACCAGATATGACCTGGACTTTTCAGATGCAAAGACAATAACTAACAATTCATTCTCTGTTGTAGCATACTTCCTTTGAGCATCATCCAAAATTAGACTAACATAGTATATCACATGCAGTTTCTTGTCTTTTCTCTGCCCCAAAACAGCCCCAACTGCATAATCACTAGCATCACACATAATCTCAAACGGTAAGTCCCAATCTAGTGGCTGCACAATTGGTGCACTTTCTAAAGCTCCCTTCAATGTGAGGAAAGCTTCTTCACACTCCTTAGTGAAATCGCACTTGACATCTTTGCACAACAGCTGCATCAAAGGTTTGGCCAGCTTTGAGAAATCGTTAATGAATCGTCTATAGAATCTAGCATGACCTAGAAAACTCTTCACCTCCTTCACAGTGGTTAGCAACTTCAGGCTAGTCATGATCTCGATCTTAGATTTGTCAACCTCTATACCATTCCCAGATATCTTGGTCCTAGGACTATCCCATCTCTAACCATGAAGTGACACTTCTCCCAATTCAGCACAAGATGTTTCTCCTCACATCGTTGAAGTACCCTGCAAAGATTAGAAAGACAACCAGCAAAAGAAGAACCATATATAGAGAAATCATCCATAAACACTTCCATAATATCCTCAATCATGTTAGTAAAAATGGACATCATGCATCTCTGAAAAGTCGCTGGTGCAGTACACAAACCAAATGGCATTTTGCGATAAGAAAATGTGCCATAAGGACAAGTGAATGTGGTCTTCTCTTGATTGTCTGGTTGGATGAGAATCTTAAAGAAACCTGAATAACCATCTAGAAAACAGTAGTACGAATGATTAGCTAATCTCTCAAGCATTTGATCGATGATGGGCATTGGAAAGTGATCCTTTCTAGTCAAAGAATTTAAGTTCCTGAAATCGATACACATCCTATGTCCTGTAACAGCCCTAGTAGGTATCAACTCATTGTTCTCATTCTTAACTACAGTCACACCTCCCTTCTTAGGCACAACATGAACAGGGCTGACCCAATTACTATCAGATATAGGGATTATAATTCCTGCTTCTAATAGTTTCATGATCTCTTTCTTAACAACTTCCTTAAGGTTAGGATTTTAAATGCCTTTGGTTCTCTATGGAGGTCTTAGACTCATCTATCAAGTGAATCATGTGCATACACAACTCAGGAGAGATTCCAAGAATATCATCTAAAGAATAGCCTATTGCTTTATGGTACTTACGAAGTTTGCATAATAGTAAAACAGTTTTAGCATTGTTCAACTTAGCATTGATAATCACAGTATAAGTCGAATTAGGCCCAAGAAAAGCGTACGTTAGCCATGCAGGAAGTGTTTTAAGCTCGACCTTAGGAGCTTTGAGTTTGCTCCAAGGATTGTCCAGAGAAGATGTGATCGATGGCTAAGGTGAATCCAGGGTTAAGTAAGCGACCATCTGCTCAATTATCTTGCTCGAATCAAATATCTTGGCATAACTGGCTGCTTCTTCATTGAGAAACCCATACTCGGATTTTGTCTCTGTGAGTACTATATCAAGAGGATCCTCAGTTAGAATCTCATCAGTCACTTGGTCTGCGATTTCCTCAGAGGCATCGACCATAAATGTCATCCCATTAAGCATAGGCTTCTTCAGCATTCTGTCCATCTCGAATCTCATAACTGTATCGCCTAAATAGAGGTCGATTCTACCATTCTTCACATCAATCATTGCTCCTACAGTCCTGAGAAATAGCCTTCCCAAAATCAAAAGATCCTTAGGTTCTTCATCGAGTTCAAGAACCACAAATTTTGTTGGCACAAGAGCATTTCCAATCTTTACATGCAAATCTTCAAGAATATCAACTGAGAGTTTGATCGAACAGTCAACAAAGATCAAAGAAATCCTAGTACTCTTGAAGTCTGTATACCCAAGTCGTATTGATACAGAATATGGCATTAGGTTAACACTTGAACCAAGGTCACAAAGAGACTTTGCAAACAAAAGAGACTTTGCAAACATTAGAGAACCAATCTCTATCGAAAGCACAAATCGTCCAGGGTCTTCTTCCTTTTTGGGCAGCTTGTTTTGAGTTACATTATTGCAGTCCTGAGTGATCATCATAACCTTCTCTTCCCCTATAAACTTGGTTTTCACCAGCCTTTTTACATAGCTCTTAAGAGATGTCATCATTTGAAAAGCATCAGCAAAGGGTAACCTCACATTCAAATCCGCAAGCATCTCTTTGCACTTAGCAACGTCCAAATCTTTTCGATACTTCTTTGGTGGTAAAGGGTATGGAGGCTTTGGCACATAGGTCCTTTCCAGAATAGTAGTTGATCTCTGACTCGGAACCACTGGGTCCTATGGAGTTTCCTTTGGCGTAGCATTCTGTTCAGCATTGTTGATCAATCGATCACCCAAAGGATCGATTGATCACTCTCCTTGCAGATCAAAATCGTCCCCTTTTCCTTTATCGACCTCGTTATCCTCAATATCTATCCTCACATCCTTTCTTGAAAGCTTCCTTATAGAAGGTTCTAGGTGCTTACCACTCCTTAATGTCACAACATTACACTCTTGGTAACTCTCATAATGGGAAGGAGATGAAATCAATTGTTGTACCTGAGTAATGACATAGTCATACTTCGAGCTAAATTCTGTGTACAACTTATCTACCCTTGCATTCAACTCAGATGTGGCTTGATGCTGTCTCTGTATGAGTTGTTGTAACATAGACTTAATCTCATCTTGACTACTACCTGAGGAACTCTTTGGTGTAGATAGTTGACTAGACGATAAGTAGAAGTTGTTAGACATAAATGTTGAATCCGAATACCCTGTATCCATCTCTACTTGTGTCTCACAGTTATGCACAACCTTCTTCTTCTTGACTCCACTTGTTGCAATGAATTCATCTAGCTTCTCACTAATCCCATCAATCTTCTGTGACCGCAAACTACATGATTCATCATCGCTAAAGGGTTCCTTAACCGTGCTTAGATCACTTGAACTTGCAGCCAGATTTTTGATCAACGCATAGGTGTTCTCCTTTGTATTGGGCATGAAATCTCCCTTGCTTGCTGCATTCAAAAATTGCATGTACTCCCAATTCACACCTCCATAGAAGAATGTCAAAATCTGATCATCACTAAACCCATGATGTGGATAGTCTCTCTTGTACCCTTTGAAACATTCCCAAGAATCACTAAAAGACTCATCTTCATGGTGTTGAAAGTGTGTAATCTGATTTTTGAGCTGATAGGTCTTAGCCTTGGTGAAGAAGTGATTCGAGAAGGTATCTCTAATCTTATCCCACGAAGTCAAATAAGCTGTGGGAAGAGACTTGATCCACCTCAAACCTTTACCTTCCAATGAGAACTTCAAGAGCTTGCACTTAGCATAATCCTCAGGAATCCCACTTGATGATGTAGTGCTACATATCTCTTCGAAATTCTCAATGTGACCCATCGAGTTTTCAGCTGGAAAACCATGGAATGGAAACTGTCTAATCAGTGCTATCAACTGCCGGTTTAACTCATAAGTAACCCCATGCAATGAAGCTATAGAAATCACTGATCGATTCAGGTATTGAATATGAGGAGTATCCACTTCCCCGATAGCTCAGTGTTGAGCCTTCGCATCTTGTTCTCTTTCAGCTCTTCTATCTCTCTCATGAACCTTTCCACAGTAGCCTTCTGATCATGGTCTTGTTGACCATTCGTGTCATACTCAAGATTGTCCATAATAGTCATACCCTGAGAAACAAAAATAAAGAAACTAAAACAAACATAAATAAAAGATGTTTTAGACTAAAATTCAGTAGTGAATCGAGAGGCGACAATATTGATCCCTGACAATAGCGCCAAAAACTTGATGTTACTCAGAGTTTACCCTATATCTCTACTGCAAGTGCACAACAAATCGAGTAGTAATCTAGGGATCGTATCCACAAGGACCAAGTGATCACACTATCAATTCTAAAACTAAACTAGAGCTAAAACAAATGGAGAGTTGGTTGTAAACTGAATTGAAACAAAACTAACGATTAACAATCAATGAATTGAAATACCAAGCTTAGGAAATTCATAAGGAAACAAGAGAATTCAAACCAGGAAACTATTCAGGAACATTCATTCAAAATTCTCGACTCAAACATGAATTTATAACTAATCCACTATCGTGATATCAATTACTATATCTAGCAACCTAGTGATCCTACCTATCGTTGGTACCAAGAGACTAGTATGCATTATCGATCGGGTATGATAAATCCACAATAAACCTTAACATCAGCTATCGCAGCTAAGGATTGATTGCTCACCTAAGGAGGGTCCTATTCCCAGCAAGCTTTTGGAATGTTAGGTATCTAAGATCATAGATTAGTTAGCTACTCTAATCTAAGCATTTAGGTTATCAATTAGGTGGAGAACACATCAAGCAATACCTATTTGTTCCTAATTCATTAATTCCCTGCAACCCTAGAAAATCCTAAACTTGATTAGGGAACTACTTAGACATGGTGAAGGAAATCATATTGCAAAATATAATGAAAAGCATAAAAGTAAATTGTATTAAAATAAGAGGGTTTAGAATTCTTCTCCAATTGTGTGGGGATCGAAATTCTTCTCCAAAAACTCAAATGCATGTTCTGATCACGTAACAATGGTTGTTCTAAAAATAATGGAAATTGGTCTTATATAGGTCCTAAAAATCGCAGGTGTAAAATAGAGAAAATTAGGTTTTTTCCTTGCCAGCTTTGAGGATCGACCGATCAAAAGTGTGGATCGATCGATCAAGGTTGAATGCACGATCTCCAAAAGGTCTTGGTCGATCAACGGATTGAGCATAGCTCTTGCTGAATATCGAGGATCGATCGATCAAGAGTGTGGATCGATCGAGCACTGCTCTACAACTGGAATCTTCAAAAAGTGCTCTGATTCATCCTTAACCAAGCTTTGAAGGTATAATCCAAGTTTAACCTGTTTTCCACCTGAAAAGACTCTAAAAAGCAAACAAACATTCTGAAAACATGTGAATTAATGAGTTCAAAACCGATAAAAATAAGGCATATCATGTATCCATGGTATTCCCAGGATCATGTTGTAGATTGGTGGCTTATCTACAATGAGTAGCTTAATCCATCTCATAATTCCAACAACTCGGATTGCTAGCTTCACCATTTCGATCGCACTGATTGTACTTCCATCAAATGCGGTTAAGGTTCTATCCACGAGTTTCAGCTGAACATCCGGTAGTACCATTTTATCCAAAGTTTCTTTGAATATGAGATCTAATAAACTTCTAGTATCGATGAGAATTTGCGAAATATCGCAGTCGGTAACTCGGAGTTTGACGACTATGGTGTCATCATGCGGGAAGCTGACTCCTTTAATATCTTCAGCGGTGAATGTGATCGCTGAATCGACTATATGCATGCAGTCTCTTATGGGCTCCTAGTTGACTGAAACGACAATCTTTGGTTCGTATTTCTTCATTGAAGAAATGGTGTCGTCACAGAATTGTAATCTGCCTATGATTACATGGACAACAACTTGTGAATTGCCGGATCCGTCATTGTCTCTTATCAGCTTTTGCCGATTTGAAAGCAGCTTCTCGCAGCTTGGCTTCCTTCTGTTTTTGTGCTTTGTATTTATGAGTTTCCTCTTTTGAAACCTCCAACTCTCCTTTACTGAATTTCTCAGCAAGGAACTCTTACAGCTGTTTTCACTTTGCGGTCGAATGACTAGCTTTTTTGTGGAACCTGCAATATTCATTTCAGTTGTAGTTGTTGTTGAATGACTTATCACAAGAGCATCTGAGATTGTATTAGGCCTGTGATGAAAAGGTCTCGTTTAAGTGCCTCGTTGTTAACCATTCCAGTTCAGAGGGCTTCAATAGCCATATCGTCACTGACTTTTAGCTTTTGTCAGGATTTTTTGAAGCGTCTGAGGTATGACTTCAAGGGCTCATCAAAGCCTTTCCTTAAGGATCTCAACTCAGCAATCGAGGTATCCTAGTTAACGAATAAAGCGTACTACTTCATAAACAACTCGGTAAGTTGGTTGAAGCTTTCGATTGACCTGGCTCGTAACTTGGTGAACCATACCAACGTGTCTCCGATCAAATTCTCTGCAAAGTGCTGAGAGTAAGCTGCGTCTTCATTGTCCATGATGTAGTTGGTCCTGTTCATTATGACATTGAAAGAGCTCATAAATTCTACTGTGTCCAAATTTCCATCATAGGAGGGGCATCGTAGCCGCAACCCTCTGTTTCCCAAGACTCTTCTTAGCCTTGGTGTGAATGGCAAGTTTGGTGCTTGAGCTAGGATCCTTCCTATCTTGGGTGCCAAGCTGGTAGCTTAATGGAATTTTTATCTCATGTCATCCATCATCTTTAATATGGTTGCAGCATCCAGTGTTGCTAGAGTATGTTATCCGGGCATGCTCTGCATCGTGGAATGATCTTGCACCGAGGTGTTCACTGATTGCGGACTTGGTACATCTCTAACTAGAGTTCTTTGAAGACTAGCCAATGCTTCTACGCACGGCCTATTGACATGTGTAGTCGAAAGACTACTTCCATTCAAACTAGATTTGAGTCTGTCAAATCTTTCAGTGTTTCTCCGATCGAAAGCTTCATGTTAAGCGATCAGGTTTCACACTAAGGTTCTGAGCATCAGTGATCCCCGATGGTGGCGGTGGAAGATCAATATCTTCCCGAGTTTCTTGTTGGTTCTCCTCCTGAGTTCGAGTTGAATTCAGGGTTAACCTATTCGCTAAGTCGATGTGCTCCTAAGGGAGAGGTTCCTTCCTTTCCGACGAGCTGATGGTGATTTCGCCTTCAACCATCTTTCTTCTCTCAGAGGTCTCTCTTTGTTTTGTGAAGATGCCCTTCGATATCTTGTCCACAGACGGTGCCAACTGTTGGAATCGGTCTTAGCACAATCAGTACTAAAACAAAGGTTCCTGATTAAAAGAGTGGGAGAGAATGCGCTAGGATACTTGTGGGTTGGGTTTGGAGCAAGAGCTAGTTAGCCTAGAACAAGAAAAGATGATTGCCGACACATTGTTCTTATTAGACTTAAGTATGCCAAAAGCCAATCCTTTCTTCAAAGGATTGTGCCTCTATTTATAGTTTATAGAGGTGGTTACATGTGTAGAAAATAAAGGAAGATTTACAATTATTTTGATAAGACTGAATCTGTTAAGATTCGTGCTACATTTGTGGAGATTTTCTATATCGAAACAGAAAATTTTCCATTTCTTTGTTTTGTTGACGTGTCATCCGAGTTCTTTTTAGGTTCGTAAAACCTTTTGAGATAAGAATTTTACCGAGTTGAATATATTATCCGAGTTGAAGACTTAGTGCTTGCAACCGAGTTATTCTTTTATATTCGATCCGTTATTTTTGGTGGACCGAAGTAAGATATCGGATATACCTCCAAAATAAGAGAACATGGATGATTTGCTTGGTTTTGTCTATTTTAAATGCTTCCTTTGCTTGATTTTGAGATTTTTAAGAATTTTTAGATTTTTTTTTTACGTATTTGATTATCTCAAGTTAGATTTTTGAGGATTTTATGTGTTTATACTATAATTTTATAATTTTTTTGCATTAGAAAACATTTAAAAATATTAATTTTGATGCATTTGTTTGATTTTAGTATAACTTTTGTAAAAAAAATATTTGAATTAGAATTATCGATAATTTTGTAAACATTTATGGTATTTTGTATAAAAAACCAGTTCCAATATATCATTATTAAGAAAAACATTCTTAAACATTAATACATTTACAAAAGTTTTTTAAGAATTTTTTTTTTGTATTTTTATTATAATTTTTTAATTATTATATACATTTTTACCAAAAATGGTAATTATTAATTTGCCCGGTTACAAAAGTTTTGACAGAGCTTTTGAAGGTTTCCGACAAGATTTTTTGACAATTTTCGATGAGACTATCTCTGATGTTTTCTGACGGCATTGCTTTCGATGGGTTTCGATGAGATCTATCTGAACATTTTCAACGAGAGATGCGGTCAGAATGTTCTCATCAGAATCCATCAAAATATTTTTACAGTTTCGGACAAGATTCACCTTTCCGATCATTCTATACCGACATAATCTTCTTGTCATAAAGTAGTTGGAATAAGCCATTTTTAACCGTATTCGGACGAAAATGACAGTAGGAATACAACTTATGGTCTTGTAATGTTAGACAAACATGAAATGTACTTCATTCATCAAGCTTCTTGTATCTCAAGATTTGATTACATTGTAACATCAAATCACCGAGAGGATGTGCACCATAACACGAGATGATTTGTACAATGCTTATGTGATCAAGTTCAAAAGCAGCGCAAAGATGGCAGAAGAGATTGCAAGGAGGTTGATCAGAGGCAACTATCTTGTTTACAAGACAAGTCAAACTATTCATGAGAAGTTCAAAGTTACAAGTACAGAAATGGATAAAATATGGTGGTGAAGGAGAATATATGTCACAGGTAAACATTCTTTTTTCAAAGCTTTCTGATTTCATGATTTTATATGGATATATTGTATTTTAAAGATGTTTGACTTTATAGTTTATTTACGTTCTAATAAAATTGCAGACTAAATTCTGGATGGTCAAACGGGGTTATACAATTGTACTAGCATTCTTGGAGGAGTTTGAATTGCCCTCCACCACATCATTCATCCTTAGATTTACTTATTATTTTTTGCTACAGGATTAGAAAATCGAATCGTTTATGTCTACTTCACCACTGTGAGTTGATGCTAGTGTTGAGTGACTCAAAGTATGAGACTGAGACTGTAACAAACAATATTCCCTGGTTTACCGAAAGTAGTATTGTATTCATCAAAAGACACTTCATTAGTTGGTTGACTGCCAACTCCAATCCTTTAGCTTCCAAATTGTCCTTTCCATAAAGATCCTCAAAGCGTAGAGTAACAAAACACATCTTCTGTGTTGGGTCTAAAATACTAGCAACTATCAGAAGCTTGTTAATCTCCTTCAATCCATCCCAATACTTATTAGAAAATTTCCCTTATAACAAAAGCTTTCTCTCTAATAATGTTATCAGGATCTTGGGAAAGTTTTATCAGATTTCTCTCAATAGTGACAATTTCAGAATAACATTTGTAGGAGTTTATAGTTTCAGAAGCTGAAACCTCCAATGTTGAAATGTAAAATATTTTGAGAAATTCCACTAACCTTTTAACTGCTTCCCAGTCATTGCTTTTTGGTGGTCCAACTCTTTTACTCCATTCACAGTCTCGTTAAACCAATCGTTATAGACCATATCTTCAACACTCATCTTATCAAAATCTAACCTGAACTTCAAAGCTCTACTTAACATTAGATAGGTGGAATTCCAACGTGTCTTAACATCTAATGGGAGACTACTTCTACTCATCTTCACATGGTCAACCCGTTATTCAAAAGAGTTCAGCCTTTCTGTGGATGAAAGCAAAGAAAAGAATAAGTAACTTATTGTTAAAAATCTGAAAGTGGCATGCATAAAAAATAAAATGAATCAATGAGATTAAATCATTACCAATTGCTTTAAACTCTTCCTTGAACTTTCCAAGAGCTAAAGTGTTGGTTGTTGCATTGTCTACTCTGATGGTGAAGACCTTTTTTATCCTCCAATCGGCTAGACAGTCAATAAGAACTCATGCTATAGTTTTCCCTTTATGATATACGATATTTTTAAAACCAATTATGAGCTTCTTTAGGTGCCAATTAGCATCAACCCAGTGTGCTGTTATCACCATGTAGCTTGCACCAGNACACTTGTTAATGGAGCAACCCATATATCTGTTGTAAGTGAAACCCTTTGCTTTCCAATCAGATTCTTCATCTCTTCTTTTTTTATACATATATCTTCACAATTTCTCTTGTTGCAGTTCTTCGAGAATGTGGCTTGTAAAGCTTCACTTTAAAGCAGAAGTACCTCCACGCCAAGCTCTCAATGAAAGACAGTGGAAGCTCAGCCAACACAAGTAGCTCATTGCATGCCTCTTTAAATAAATCTTCAGATACTCTTCCAAATGTAACAGAACCATCACCTATTGCACGATCTAGCTTACTTTGATTTTCAGACTGCATGCAAACCTGATACTTCTTTCATATAGTCAAATGCTTCTTTAGATTAGAGGTACCAGAAGTAGGTGGGACATGCCATCTCTCTTCCACAATAGTGGCAGTTGCATTTGTCTAGGTTATTCTTCAGCTTGTATAATGTCCCCAGACCCATGACCTTTATTCTATTTTGACAACTTTCTTCTTGCATTTATATTTTTTTCTACTTCCCATTCCTTTACTTTCTTTTGTATTACCAGTCTGAGGTTGATAGTGAGAATTTTCTTCTTGCATATTTTGTTCATCTTCATCCATGTTATCATCAGAAACTACAGTGAAATATTCGCAAGAATCCATCTGCAAGATTCAACAAAAGACTTAAATATAACTTCAAATCCATAAACGATGTAAAGAACAAAAAATTTGAATCCAAAATGAAGCCAAAGAACATTACACGCAAAAAGACAAGTGTTTCATGGTGCTTCTATGGTCCAAGTTATCACTAAACTAACCTCTAAAACAAGCATAAACCATAAAAAAAATCCAAGCACACGAAGCCCAATCGAATAGTGTATGTGAATAAACAAAGAGCTTGTCTTTGATTAACCACAAAATCAAACAAGGCAAATGATTTATAGATGAAATTGATATATACCTGAGACTGAGAATTATTTTTTGCAGCCACTGAAGGAAGCGAAGAAAATGATATTTCTAGATCCAGTTTGTGAATTAGGGTTATCTCCTTAAATAGTTGGGTAAAAACAAGAGCACGAGAGAGATCGAGAGAAAGACGGACTCAGAGAGAGAGAGAATCGAATTGTTGATAACTCTATGAGGAAGATAGAATTGCACTGAGGTTTTCGTTTGTGTTTCATCATAGTTAGTAGTCTCATTATTACGAATACAGTATGAATTATAGGTATTAGTTTATGAACTTATAATGGTATTGGGCATGGGCCTAAGTAACTAAGTTTGGTGTTTTGGGTAATAATGCAGAATGATTTCTTGACACACTTATACATAACTAACTAGTATATAAAAGTTCGGTTATTTTTTGTTCCATCGGTTCTCAGTTCTTAACCAAACCAAACCAAACCGAGAACCAAAGTTACTTGATTTTTGGAACCAAACGGTTCCTAGCTAGGAACCAAATGGTTCCTAGCTAGGAACCAAAGCCGAACCGAATACTCATTTTCGGGTCCGTTCGGTTCGCTTCTTTGATTCCAGTTTTTATGTTTAGAGCTAGATTAGATGTTTATTGTTCATATGCTTGGTTAATGCATAAGCTGTTTATTGTTCATATAACACACTATTTGGTTAATATATTTATATGTTTTGCTAACAAGACTTCCCAAAACTTAACAATTAGTCATATTTTTGTGCTGATAATGGTGTTGCATAGTATTCAGAAAAAACAAAAAACTTAATATTCTTAAAAGGTCGAAATAGATTTAAATATATATCTATATAATGATTGTCCAATAAATTATTTGTGATTCAGTGGATTTATTGATTTCTTCCTAAGCATTTGTTATAGGTTTGATGATGCTTATTACATTAACTTTTAAAATTTTAAATAGCATAGATCTGTGGGCCGGCCCTTTAGTCCACTAATTTTAATGGTCCGAGCCTAAACACTAATATTTGGTCCGCAGTAGCGGACCGATCCATGGTGGTCCATTAAAAAAAATAGAAATCGCGGATTTGAGCCTCTTGGACGTGGGCTGGCTTGACACACTTAAAAGTAGTTTTTTTTCTTTTCTCTGTCATCTAATTGACTATAAACTATAACAAAAGGTACATAAGAACCTATTGAGAGAGCCTTGGCCCGGGAAGGGGAGAGTGGTTGAGTGGTTAAAAGCGGCACACCTTCTTGATTTACAATATTTGAGTTTTTGGAGCACTTGGGGATTATATTCAGCTCCGAGTCCTTTTGTTACTTGTGTGGAGCTTTTGCTGTTTGTGGCTTTTCAAGCATAAGACTCGATTACAAAAGCTAGCAGAAACATAAAATTTTTAGAAGCAAAGTCCAAACGAGGAAAGCACAAGACCCATGTAAAAGGGAGACTAACAAAAGGAAAACCAAATGATACAAGCAAAAGGCTAATGAATACTAACTCCAGAGCACCAAACAGACCTCGCACTAAACTCACACCACAGACAATCCAAGTAACAGTAAGCGCCAAAACTGCAATAAACCTCGGAAAGAACTCAAACCAAACACGATTGACAAACTCCAAAGACTAAAAGAATAACAGAGCACACAAGAAGGAATGCACATAGAATAAAACCAAGACTAGAGAACCTCCAAAGCTGCTACCTCGAGACACTGTGGACCAAACGAACCAGGGCTAAAAGAAAGACTTTAAAATCTGACCAGAAAAGACACCGAGAAAAATATAACAAAATTGCACACGGATCCAGCAAGCCTGCCTTTGACTATATACAACCAAAGACAAGCCACATCCACGCAAAGAGGAGAACCATAGAACAAAAACCATGCAGTGCTAAACGTTAAGGACTTAAAGGTCTTAGAGAAAATAAGAAAATGGCCAGCAGTGAAATACAATCCAAACGATGATGTCCTAAACATAACCAAGAGCAAGCTTGGCCATACCTCCACAAAGAACACAAAATAGCGGAGATACAGACCAAGTCGTCAAAATAAAAACCACACCAGAAAGCAAGGGGAACATAACAAAGCTTGGACTTAGAAGAGCATAATTCCTAACAAATAATACATAGTCCACTAACCTAAGATCTAGCTTGTCTCACTGAAATTCCACAAGCGCTTAAAAAAAACTAGTAAAAGTGAGAGAGACAAGGGCTAACAAACCAAATTCGGAGAAAATGACTGGAAACGAAGACACCAGCAGCATCAACGGTTCCTTCGACCAAACTTGATTCCATCAACCCAAACACGAGATCTAAACCACAACAATAAGACAAGCTAAAGACTAAACCTAACTAATGTCGATTCTAATCGGAGCAGTCACACACCGGTCAGAGGAGCATCACAACAGAAGAGCAAATTTCACAAATTCTGGACTTCATACGCTGTAAAGATAAATGAAATGAAGAAATAAATGATTGACATAATATGGAAGTTTTTTATTCTTAAAAAAAATTGTTCTAGCCAAATTTATAGTATGACAAACTAGAAAATCCACTCTAAAATTTAAATACATAGCAAATAAGATTCAAAGAAAAGAAGAAAAGAAAGTTTCTAAATCTTCTATAGTCTTTCACGTATGATTGAAAAGTCACTCACTCGTTTGGATCCTTTATCATATACATTTATTATTTGCATAAAAAACACAAATAACATTTAAGAATGTAACAAAATTTTAAATATAACTAATTCAAACTAGTCAATTTAGATTTCTTTCAAAATAATTTATGATATTTAGGATATGTTAAATGATAACTTTCAATAGTTTGATCAACAAAACTAGATTTTTAAGCTAAGTATCTAATTCATAAATAATATCATGAGGATATACAATTTGTAGAATCAAATCTGGATAAATTTTTTGTAGAAATACACATCTGATTAGCTCAACAAAATTAAATCTGAGAATGATGTTATACGACATAAGTTTGTTATATTTTTATTAGTGCATATATAAAGATTAGATTGACAGAAAATCACAAAGTGTTACATAATTTATGAGTATAAATATGTAGGTAAATTAAAAATTTAAGTACAATAGAATTTCACGAAAACTCTCTCTTCGAATGTAACGAATTTTTCGTAGCCACTGAAGACCTCTTACGCTTTGTCTGATGGTGAACAGCGACCGTTGGTTCCCATAGCACCAACATTGTTCACTTCTTTAATCCATCCTGTCAGCGAAATCTTTCAGATGGTGATATCAGATTTGTTTCTTTTAGGCTGTTGGTACCAGGCCCAAAATCCTTAAAAGGCCCAATAGTAATGGATTAGAAAAGATGGCCGAGCAGGAGATTAGGCGAGCCGCGTAACATCTTTGGGGGCGAGCACGACAAGCGCAGCCGACTAAGCGAGTAACCAACCTTCTCCATGCTCGCCGAAAATTCTGGGGAATCTCGAGAGAATATTCTCCGAAACCCTAGGTCTAAAAGCCTATAAATACTAGTCAATAACCTTAAAAGAAAAGATAGAAAAATAGAGAGAGAAAACCCTAGAGCTTGGGAATCAAGCAAAGGATTTGTTCGACCCCTATTTGTAATCTATTTTCGTCTAATAATAAAGTATTCGATTCAAAGTTCCACGATTCTTACGAGTGTTGAGTCTTAGCATCAACATTTTGGCACCCAACGTGGGGCACGAGTCAATTTCAACCGCAAAGTAAATCGACAAACAACAAAAATGGATCAGTCAAACAATCAGAGTGACGTACCGACGACATCAAACGCGGGCCGACCGCCGAATACCGCAAACACACGGGGACAAACCCTAATCGACCTACGGCAAATGATGGCAGACCTGGTCGAGCAGAATAATCGACGAACGAATCAAATCCTTGAAAGGCTTAACACCCAGGATCAATGATTTAATCAGCTCCAAGCCCAGCTCCCCCGGCAACACAACCAGCAACCTGCTGATCCACCGGTGAACCTGGTGGTAACTAGCCAAAACGAACGACAACATGAGAGCGCCGAGCACCGATTAGCCAACGAGGAGGCGCAGGAAAGCGACGCTCGCCAAACTGCCGACCAATACGAGGAGCCCCAGGGAAATGGCATAGCCAAAGAACTGGAAGAAATGTGCGCCCTCCTCGTCGCTCAGCGAGCAGAGCACGCGCAAATGAGGTCTCAAATCCACCAGGCGATGACTTCGGCCCCCGACATCTATAGAGTGGTGGAATCGACGAGACAATCCCCTTTCACCCGGCGAATTCTGACCGCCACAATTAAGGATATAGGAAACATCAAGTTTCCCCCTACTCAGGAGATTCCGATCCGGTGGCCCACCTAAGGATATTCTGATTCACTGTGGTAAAAGCACATTACAGCGACGAGGAAAGAGATATAGGGCTTTGCAGGATTTTCACCAAAAACCTAACCGGACCAGCGTTAGAGTGGTTCTCCTCGCTAAGAGTCGGATCAATCGATAACTTCGAACAACTTGCGGAGTGTTTTCTAAAACACTTTTCAATCTTCATACAAAAGCGAACATCCGCTGATAATTTGTTCGCAACCCTTCAAGAGCGCAACGAACCATTGAAGGATTATCTGGCGAGATTCAAAAAAGCAAGGTCGTCAAGCATGAACATCACCGACGAAGTCGCGATTTGCACGCTAAAAATGGGGCTTTGGCCCAAATCAAGCTTTCGACAGGAGTTGTTTGTTCACCCCGTTGACACCCTCGATGACACTCTCCATCGTGCAGCTAACTTCGTCGACTGGGAAGAAACGAATAGAGCCGAGTTCGAAAAAAGAAGTAAGAAAGAAACTCCGGATGCTCCAAGGGCGAGCAAGCGACCTGTGAGGGAGGAGACCCAAGGTCGCCACTCGTACGCGGTGGGCAATCCCACCAAAAGAGAGAAATTCGCCTACGACCCATCCAAGTTCTGCGAGTACCATCAGAGGAAGGGTCATTCCTTGGAAGACTGCGTGGTAGTACAACGACTCAAGAAAGAAAATCGTTGGCGAGAAGGGATGCGTCGAACCAAATGGACTCCAGATGAATCCGCAGATAACGGGCGAGAAGGAAGAGAAAGACTCGCGAACTCCTCGATTCCTTTACAAACCAAAGACAGCGCGACCAGACAACTTCCAAAGCGCATAGACTACATTATAGGAGGATCCA
>OVBA01004696.1:0-22524 GCA_900406435.1 Lepidium aucheri
GTTTTCTCTTACTCTGTTTCTGTTTATTCAAATCCTAAAGTTCCTTCATCACGTTTCTCTTCTTGCTCCTTTGGGGTTAAATATCTAAAGCATGATTTTTGGAATGAAGATCAAAAGGCTCTTCTGCTACTTCAAAATCCTTCTATCGGTTTATATTTTTTATCTCCCACGACTTGTAGAAGGTTTTACGTAAACCCTAAGCCTGAATTTCGCACCTCATGATTGATGAAATGATCTCTTTCTCTGTTTCTCTGATGTTGTTCAGATCACCTATAAAGATTGGTAATTCACAAGTTTTCATTCGAATTCAGAACTCAGTTTAATTTATAGGTCATAGACTCATAGCTAACCCAATCTTCTAAGCTTTTGGTTATTGCTCAGATGATTTTTGTGAGGAATATGGTTGGTTCAAAGTACCGAACTTCTTCAAGCAATACATAAGAGGACTTGGGTCGAAGAGAAAATGAATAGTTTTCTAATATTTTCTGGTTGTGATATTTGTCACTGAAACGTTCTAGTGTTTGTTGGTTTATGCTTCCGGATTCGATTTCAGTTCTGCGTTATACTTTTCTAACACCTGATCTACATCTTTATAACATCACAGTATCATCTATATGTAGTTACATGAACATAAAGTAAGAAATATGGTTCTTTTACAGAAGTCTGGAGGCTTGATTCAAGTGATAACAACAAGCTTTCAGAAAAAACAAATATATATTTGTGAAGAAAAAAATGTAGTATGCTAACTTTGTGCTTCTGGTATGGCAACTTCTTGTTTGTCACTGAAACCGAGTTAGGTCGTGCTTCAGAATATGACTTGATACGATGGCGTTTGTCTTCTCTGTTGGGTGAAATGAGTCCCAAAATACATATTTGCTTGCATCAGAACATGTGAACGGGTTCATTTTATTACACAAGTAGCCCATCTCGTATAATCCTGTTCCGCAGCATGAACTCCTTACATTTTCGAAACCTGCGATGCAACTACGAATATTTTCAGAAGGATTCTTAATTTTAAGAGCACAGTTTGTGTTCACTAAAACTTAGTACTATTCATATGCAGGATTACAGTGGCTGGTAAATGCTTTTCTTAGAGCTTTGTACTAACCGAATGTTTCAGGATGGTTTAGCATTTCTGCAACCAAGTCATAAGGATTTGAAAACACCAGCTGGATTCCGTTCAGCTCTTTATTCAACTTCGAGATTTTATCAGCCAACTTGGTGTTGAAATCTCTGGCCACAACGTTATATTCTTCCATACACCTGCTTCCATAAAATATCTGAGTAGTTCTTTCCAAGGGCAAGCATCCAAACGGAGAGAGTCCAGAGTAAGACATCTTCCGAGCTCCGAGTCTGTAAATATCTGTTATGAAATCTTCCATGAGTCCTATAAGGAAATTTTGGTACTCATTCACAGTGTACTGCCTTAACTTGCGGGGAACAAGATAGTAATTCTCCAGGAAATCGTTGGTTCCGATACTAATCAGGTAAAGTGACTCCCTAATAACCTCATTAGCTTTCTCTTCACCCAAGTAGCTTCTTAGCCTGGTCTGATATTCTTTGTAGTACTCCACTTCCTTCCAAAGCGGCATCACGGACTTTAGAAGTCCAAGACATGTCCATAAAAACTACATCAGTTTTTGCTCAAATAGGAGTTTGAAATCTAAATTCATTACATTACCGTACTATTAGACTGTATATGTTTTATAGTGTATAAAACTAGGCTCGACTTACCAACACAGCAGAGGTTGCATTGTCTAAGCCGGTTCCAGCTGAAGCAAAACAGACACCAGTGGCAAAGTCTGAGATGTCGTATTCTGGATCTAGGTACGCAGGGACTGTATTCTTCAGTCCCAAACCTTCAGAAATGAAATCTGGTGGAATCCGACCATTTGAGAACCTCCCAGTGGCTTTACCACCGATATAATCTCGCCCATATGGCTCAAAATTACTCTTTAGAACCGTAGAAATCTTGTTGTTGTTGCCTGAATCCACAGTTGAGTCCCCAAAAACAATAAGTGCAGGAACTTTTGCAACCGTTTCAGGTATCTGCACTAAGAACTGAGCTGCGAGCAACAATAACGCTAGAACTCTGTTTGACAGCATGCTTTGACACAAAAAGTTTTTCTTTTTTTGCCTCTGCAAACAAGAACCTTTTGATTGATTGGGTAGAACAATTGGAGCAAGCATTTAAGTTGGAGAAAGAGAGGTGTTTTGTATAGAACCTGACAAAAGATCTTACTCGTGTGATTAATAGCTTGGCCCTTTGTTAGATGATGCTTATTAAATACTCCTTATTCTCATTTGTCTGCCTAAGTTTAGGCCACAGAGAGTTAGTTGAGGAGAAGGGTAATGTAGTGAAAATGATTGAGTTCCATTAATAGCTTTTAGAAGAGAGCTGTATTTATAGTTAGTGTGAATTAGGGAGACAAGCCAAACTTACTTATAGTAGAAGGATTCATACTCTTGCAAACTTCGGATAAGTAACGCATCTTCCTTTGTAAAGGATTCACGCTCTAAACTTTACTCTCTATTCTTCTCTCTTTCACTGGATTTTTTTTTTGGTTTACAGGGTCTTCAATCAAGATCTCGAGAAGCTACAAATGAAGCTTCACTTGTTAAATAAAATGTACGATGGTTTGGTTTTGGGGCTTTTTAGCTCAACCATAGCTTGGTTGTTGCAACGACAATGACAAGTAACAGGAAGAAAGTGTCTCTCATGTATCAAATGTGACATTGCCTAAAAAGTGAGTGACTTTTGTTTTTTAGTTCAACTAAAGATCATTTTTCTGGCATTGTTTTTCTTTTTCCTCTTTCAAGCTAGATGAAGCTCGGTAACTGAGTGACACATGTTTTCTAATGCGTGAATTAGCAATAAGTACGATTTAAAGTTGTTGAATTATAGATTAGTAGTTGAACATTAATTTTGTCATTTCCCATCTAAACAAGTCATTTCTTCACATCTATCATAATCAATTTTAAAACTTTTCTCTTACTCCTAAGAAAACTACTCTTATTGGCTACTCACTTGCAACTAATAGTGAATCTATTTGATAGGGTTTTAGCATTTAATGTATACACAATATTCGAGAAACACAAAAATGAAACTATACTAAAATATGTAAGCTTAGCAAAAACAACAGCATTCTTGTGTTCCATAGTACTGTACCAATCAGGCCCAAAGAGATAAATAGTGTCTGTCCCAAAAAACAAATTCAAGAACAAGTGCCTTTGATTATTTCTAGAGGCTTCTCACATTCGGCTTTAATGATCTGGGAAATGGTATATTGACGGTAGTACCCTCACAGACTAGCCGGATCAAAGCGGTCAGCCTCAGTCACCACCTGGTTTAGCAATCCATTTGATTGGGTTCAGTGTTGTTCTAGAAATATAGTATCTAATGAGTACCTACTATATTCGGTTCGGTTTTGGTTTAAAAAATTGACCAAAATAGTCATAGATAATATTAATTAGGTTCTAAATAGTTACTTTTTTCTGGAAGTAAGTAAATGTTTCCAAATACTAAAGAAAATGATTAATTTAGTATTTTTAATACTAACTAATTTTGGTTTTTATTATGTAATTTTTGGTTCTTGAATCCAAGCAAAAACCAAAAATACTTACTAATTAGAACAAAAACTAAAATCACCTACAAATTAGAACCGAATAAACCAAACCATACAGAAACTTTTGGATTGATTCGGTTTTTCCGGTTATTATGCGAGACTTAACCTGGTCCATCAATAAGGATATTTACGTAAAACGCCAAAAGACTCCAAAGAATGAACTCTCGTCTCCACCGAGCACGACTGTGAGCGTCCTCTCGAACTAATTCGGTTCATCTTTTCGGAACTAGTTTTGAATCGATTCGGTTCGATTGTTGATCTCCGTTTGTTTTGCATCGTTCCTGATGTTGGTTTCGAGAGTTTTGTCGCGAGTTTCTCGCAACGCGGGCTTCCGCTCCTCTCTCTTCGCCGTCACTCTTCCGGCGAGGAACCAGACTCCTGTTTTCTCAAGGCAGTTTCACTCTTTTATTCAAAACTACTCACATAAGGTTTGATTTTTTTTGTAAATTCATCATTTTTCATGCGGAATTTCAATTCGGGGTTTTGATAGGGTTTAAGGGTTCCAACCAAATCTGCCTCAATTCAGTGTTTTTATGTTTGGTGGCCCCTAACATTAGAAATGATAGCTTTTGTTCTGATACTGTTTCCTTGATTTCATTCTTCATATATATGTATTAGTGTCTGTAGGCTCTCTGACTTTTGCCTTAGAGATACTCTAGAGGGATCATTTCACTGATAACTGATGAACTAAGTTTCATCCATTTTGTGTCCTTTTTAGGGGCAGCTCGTTGCAGCTGAAGTGTCTATGGATTCAATTTCACTTCAGAGCTTTGCTTTTTCTTCCTCTACCTCGCCTGCATCAGACGAGAAGAAGAACAACGCTGAGGCCTCCAAGACAAGTGAAGAGAAAGCTACAGCTGAGGCAAACGATTCAGGTCTTAACTCTGAATCGAAAGATTCTGCGGCTGATCCTCCACAAAGAAAACCGAAAGGTGCTCAAAGAGCTGCAACTTCTGAATCATCTTCAGATTCTGAGAGCGATGATGATGAGCTGTCAACGGATGATTTGGTGAAGCTTGTAGCTGAGAAGGAAGAGCTACTGTCGCAAAAGGAGAACGAGATTAAGAATATGAAAGATAAAGTTCTCCGCACTTACGCAGAGATGGAGAATGTCATGGACAGAACTAGACGTGATGCTGAAAACACCAAAAAATATGCCATCCAGGTTTGTCTAATACAGGAACTTGATTTGTTTTCTTCATATATTACTTTGCTGAATATATAAACCACATATATGCAGAATTTTGCTAAGAGCCTTTTGGATGTGGCCGATAATCTTGGAAGAGCTTCTTCAGTTGTCAAAGATAGCTTCTCAAAGCTCGACACTTCAAAAGATTCAGCTGGAGCTGCTCCATTACTAAAAACTCTTTTAGAAGGAGTAGAAATGACAGAGAAACAGCTAGCTGAGGTAAATACATAACCATCTCTGTTGACAAATGTGTAGTTTTAAGACACAAAGTAAGCAATGTAGTTAATACCTAGTTAAAGCTTAAAACTGTGTGCTGCTTGCTGCAGGTATTTAAGAAATTTGGTATGGAGAAGTATGATCCTATAGACGAGCCATTTGATCCAAACAGACATAATGCAGTGTTCCAAGTCCCAGATGCATCTAAGCCAGAAGGCACAGTTGCTCATGTTTTAAAGGTAAATACATAAAGCTTGCTCACTTCTTTGTCTCTCTTTATTCTATATTGTATAGTCTTAAACACCATTTATTACTGATGGGTTTCGATATGTACAGTCTGGATACATGCTGTATGATCGAGTTATAAGACCAGCTGAGGTTGGTGTTACTCAGGGAGGAGAGAACCAAGAGGAGGAGAAAAAGTCTGATGCTTGAGAAGAAGTTAGCTGGTTTTCATAAATTTTGCTAGAGTCTATGTTTCGAGTTACTTATTCACATCTTCCTGAGTCGTTAGTCATAGTTTTCTCTTGTGGTTAGGTTCTTCATTGGATAAATACAATCTTCGATAAGTTGTTGGACTTGGTACTCGCAGGGAAGTCCTGCTTCTGTATCTGTTTTCTCTATGCTTCAATTGCAATAGGAAAGTATCATTTTACGATTCTTTTACTCACAAGTCTCAGTTTGATTACTCAGTCCGACAAGGTTTTACATGGTTGGATACAATTAGAAACTAATCAAAGGGAAAGAAGCTGAAAACATGGTCACAAAACTCAAGTCACTTTTCAAAACCCCCCTGCAACTTATGTCGAAGAATGTCTCCGAGCTTTACATAAAGCAATTCCTGCTCCTCGTGTCCCAGACTCCTCGATATCTGCAAGTATGATACAGTCAAATATACAACCATGCATTGATGCAAATCTTGAGTCATGATGATTCTTATTACCTGGTCTAGAATTATCTCGACACTATAGTCCTGATGAACAATGAACGATTGGATGTAGATGTATGCAAAAACCGCCATAACCATCTGAATTTAAGCAACAAGATTAGGCTCAAATGATGAAAATAATCATATTGCACGTATCTATATTAGTAACTCTTACTTGGCAATCCATTCTATCAGTAAATCCTCCATGTCCTGGTATGCTGTCTCCGAAATCCTGTCAAAGTGACAAAGCCAAGTAAAGATTCTTTCTTGGAACTGTGGACACGAAACCTATTAATGTCTGAAATTTGTCTAACCTTGATCTTGAAAGCTCTCTTAAAACCGCTTGCGAAGAAACCACCAAAAGGTGCTATAACGGATGCAAACAGACCAAGAGAGAAAGCGTGCCATTGGACAGGCATAATCGAGATCTCTTTCCATGGACACTGTTAAGAAAAATTCATAAGGGAGCTCAGTTTCAAGATGAAGACTTATACAAAATAACATATCATTAAAAGATAATTAATTGCTTACAAATGGAGCAATCCAAGAGGGCAATGGGTAATATTCTGGCCTAAAAAGAGGTCCTGGATCACAATTAAGCCAACCGGTCGATAAATCCTGCAAAAGTTGCAATATTAACAATGAGGTAAAGGCCAAGGCAAAATGTGGCAATGGACATTTCTTCTATGTTACCTTCCTGGGGCATGTAAGCCATTGGAATTGGCCTAAGACATGTGCAAACTGTTATAAGAAGCAGATAATCTATCAGTTTGGAGACTAAGAGAAAAAACTATGGATGAAGAAACCAAATGATTGAAGATGTATTACAAAAAATGCAGAGATTATGGTTGCAACGGATGCTCCGATGAATCCTTCCCATGTTTTCTTTGGAGACAATTTGATGAGTGGAGTTCTCCCCCAATAGAAACCAAAGAAATAAGCCGCTACATCATTCATAGCAATAAGTGCTGCTGGCAGAAGAAACCTGAATATTTAATTCAGTATAAAACAGAAGTTAGAACCCTGGAAGAAACAGTATGTTTCACTGGATACATATACATTTGAACCCATCTTACCAGAAGATCCCTTCAAAAATATTGGCTACGGTGAAAGAAGATTGAGTAAAAACAACTATAAGGATCATATGCGTCCAAGCGTATTGCCCAAACTGATACTTGTACATCTTCTTCTTCAATGTAAGGATAAACCACATGAAACCTGAATTCATTTTTTTCAACATAAGCTGTTAGTAAATCCAGAGAGTGATATTGGTGAAGAAGATAGAAAAACACAAACCTGCGATGTATAAGAAGTAGCAAATAACCATCTGGTACTTGATTAGACCACTCACAAGCTTGTATATGAATCTGTCTGAAGAAACAGTGTTCACTAGCTGTTGTTGAAGTATTCGTCCATAGACAAACAACATAGCCGTGAAGAAAAAGTGCCAATTCAAAAGCCTGAAACCGGGTAAGCGACGCTCTTCGTGAGCTCGTCTGAGAAGAAAGAAGAGTTCTCTGGCCATGAATATCTGTATAACCACAACCATGGCCCAGATGTAGAGATGCCCCATGTAAATAATAAACACAACTCCACCGAGCATCCAAAGAGATGAGCATGTCCTTATCCACATTGATTTGTACTTGTTTTTATCACCAAGTAACAGATTGCTTACTTTGCTTACATTGCTTCTGTTCACCTCGTTTAAGTTCTGAAATATTGAAACGACAATCAAATCAGTTCAAGAACTTAAACCATTCCATGGAAATGACCGTATGAAATTATATACCTCGCTTGACCGCCTGCGGTGGCGAATGCGTGCGGTTGGAGAGCTTGGAGTATAATTGTAATCCCTTGGTGAATTGGGAATGTTATTGTAATGGTTATCTCTTTGGTTATTACTCCTTCGGGACGTTGATGTAATAGGATAACTGTTATCCCTCAACTTTCTAATTTGTGGAGAATTCGGATTGAGATCTTTCTCCATTTCCATAGAGATCTCTAAGGAAATGCTCTCAGTTCCTAGATTATAGGTTCTTCAAATCAGAGAATCATGATGATCTGGATTTCCAACATATATGAGGAAAAAACATGAAATAGATTATATCTCTTCTTTTCGGATTGATTTATAATTTCAATATGTAAGTCACAACTCGAGCTAATACACGTCTTCCTAACCACACACATTCATAAGATTACTTGTGCAACAAGCATTAACAGAGGAATTTTAGATTGAATGTGTAACCCTAAAAATCTAAAATGAAGAACAACGAGGTGGTCACATTCAAAGGATTAGATTTTAAGAATGAACAAACCCAATAATTTGGATTGAATGATAAAGAGAGGCAGGTAAAACAGAAGGAACTTACAGAAAATCAGGCTTCAGGATTAACAAAAATGTGGCTAACTGAAATTCGAAACCCTAATTAGAGAAATAATGTGAAGAAACTCAGAGGTGTTGAAAGAAGAAGGAAGAGGAAAGGAGGTGGATGAGCACTCAGCGATGGTGTTTCCATTAAATCATCAGAAGACAAAGCAAAATAAACTATTCATGTCGCTAGTTAGTCGCTGCTACTCGCGTTAAAAAACGGATTGAAAGACACGTGTCTTAATAATATTTGGGCTGATCAGGTATTAAAGCCCATTGGGCCTTAAGTATATACAGTATCATTTTTTTATTCTGCCGAAGAACACAGACATGAACGTACGTTGTTATTACATGGGTCAACGAGCTCAATGCCTAGTCTACTAAAGTCTAGTGGTCACATCAGTAAAAAACGCGAACATAAAGGGTCATTCTTTTGTTCTTTTCTGATTAATTATTATTGAGTTCCGTAAGGTGGGTCCCACTTCTCCCATTTCCCAACCTTCATAACCTTTGTTAGAGATTTCTCTGTTTCCTATGCTCTCTCTTACTGTCACTCTGACTATTCATTGGAGAGCTTCAGATCTAGAAGAAAGGGGAAAAAACCCAGATAAACTTTAGGATCTAGTATCGTTTTTTGGGTAAGGTAAAACCATCTTCTACTGTTAAATTTGATTTATTTCAGTGCCTTGATCGTTGTTGGGTTCTTACTTTGGTTTTTATCATCAATGCTGTTCGATTTTTGTGATGTTACGTGGTGTTATCTGTGACAAAGACTGAGATCTCCATCTATTTTCGAGCTCTGCTTGCTTTAACTTCTATTTTAGCTTCCACTTGTTTCCTTTTTTGGGTCTTGCTAGAGAAAGGTTTTGAGCTTCGAAGTTCAAGTTCAATATGCTGTTGATACAAAAAGTTCCTTTCTGAGTGCTTAGTTTCTAAAAGATTACAACTTTAGTCTCTTTTACTGCAGTATTGTCATTTTTTTCAGAAAAAGATTTTCTGTGTTTCTTTTTCTGTAGGAGGAAACCTTCTCTGATTTCACAAGAATGGCAGTGACAGAAGCTGAAAATCCTCTTCTTGGAGAAGTCACTTGTGGCACCTTGCTACAGAAGTTGCAGGTAATTTCACAGCATACACTTATTTTTTATAGCATGGTTCCGAGGAACTCAATGGACACACGTTTATATAGGAGATCTGGGACGAAGTTGGTGAGAGTGATGAGGAACGAGACAAGCTGCTTCTTCAGATAGAGGAAGATTGTCTGAATGTTTACAAAACGAAGGTTGAGCAGGCTGCAAAATCTCGCGCAGAGCTACTTCAGACCTTGTCCGATGCCACTGTTGAACTGGCCAATCTCACAGCTTCTCTCGGGGAAAAAAGCTATATCGACATTGTAAGTATTACTTACTAAGTAATCTCACGTCTTGAAGTGGAATGAGATGATATAGTTAAAGTGATTCTATATTTTATCTCTCTGTCTCGATTATAGCCAGATAAGACTTCGGGAACTATCAAAGAACAACTTTCTGCAATAGCACCTGCGCTTGAACAACTTTGGCAACAGAAAGAGGAAAGAGTCCGGGCTTTTTCTGATGTACAATCACAAATTCAGAAGATATGTGAAGAGATCGCTGGCGGTTTGAACAATGGGCCTCATGTGGTCGACGAGTCTGACTTGTCCCTGAAGAGATTAGATGACTTCCAGAGCAAGCTCCAAGAGCTACAGAAAGAGAAGGTATTGTGATGTCATTTGGTGATGTATGGTCTTTGTTTGTCTTCAGACCAGAAGTAAAACTGCTTTGTGTTTGAGCAGAGCGATAGGTTGCATAAAGTGCTTGAGTTTGTGAGCACGGTGCATGATCTATGTGCCGTCCTTGGTTTAGATTTCTTAAGCACTATCACTGATGTTCATCCGAGCTTAGATGAGGCAAATGGTGTCCAAACCAAGAGCATTAGCAATGAGACACTTGCAAGGTTGGCTAAAACTGTCTTGTCTCTTAAAGAGGATAAGATGCAAAGACTTAAAAAGGTTAGTCAAAAACATGGTTGTTGAAATCTCTGACATGAGCATGATTAGATCAGGCTAGATATCTGCTGAAATCTTTTCTGTTTAATTGCAACTATTGACTTACGAATTGGCGCGGAGTTTTGAAGAAAATGTGCTTAAAGTTCTGAAACTCTTCTGATAGCCATTCCCGTTTCGGAAATTCAATAATGAATCTTGGTTTTTGCAGCTTCAAGAGTTAGCGACTCAGCTAACTGATCTGTGGAATCTGATGGATACTCCTGATGAGGAAAGGGAGCTTTTTGACCATGTTACGTGTAATATTTCAGCTTCAGTCCATGAAGTGACCGCCTCTGGTGCTCTCGCACTTGATCTGATTAAGCAGGTGTTGTAGATTACAAAGTATCAATCGATGCATATAACTGTATAAGTGATAACTGCTTTCTAAAAAATTCATGTGACTTTTGAAGGCTGAGGTGGAAGTGGATAGGCTTGACCAACTTAAATCTAGCAGAATGAAGGAAATTGCACTTAAGAAGCAATCTGAGCTGGAGGAGATATATGTTCGTGCTCACATACATATAAAACCAGAGGTTGTTCACGAAAAGATCATGTCGTTGGTTGATGCTGGAACTACTGAACCTACTGAGCTACTGGCTCACATGGATAGCCAGATCACAAAAGCCAAGGAAGAAGCCTTAAGTAGAAAAGAGATTTTGGACCGAATCGAGAAATGGATGTCAGCATGCGAGGAAGAGAGCTGGCTTGAAGACTACAATCAAGTATGCTAAAATTGGCACTGATAATGAATACATTTCTATATAAAAGCGTAAGTTTCAATCTGATGATTCTTTTTCGGCTTTGTTCTTGTAAACAGGATCAGAACAGGTATAGCGCAAGCCGAGGTGCGCATTTGAATCTCAAGAGAGCTGAGAAAGCCCGAATTCTGGTCAGCAAGATTACCGGTAACTTCAAAAATTCTCTCTTAGTTGTACAAACAGAACTAATATGAGACTGAAGCTTATATCATCTTTTGTTTGTTGCAAGCTATGGTTGATACATTGGTCGCTAAAACCCGGGCATGGGAAGAGGACAACAGTATGTCCTTCGAGTATGATGGTGTTCCCCTGCTCGCCATGCTAGATGAATATACTATGCTAAGGCAAGAACGAGAAGAAGAGAAGCGGAGGCTGAAAGTAAGTTTATTCGTCCTGTGATTACCTGATAGTGGAGCCTAACTTTATTTATACTAATCTTACCTTTTTATCAACAGGGACAGAAGAAGCAGCAAGAACAGCCACAGGCAGATCAAGACTCTGCCTTTGGGTCTAAACCAAGCCCTGGAAGACCCATCAGTGCCAAGAAACCAGTGGGAACAAGAGTTAACGGAGGAGGGCTCAATGAAACTCCTATTAGACGTTTATCTATGAACTCAAGCCAGAACGGAAGCAAGTCCAAAAGAGACAGTCTCAACAAGATGACTTCGCCTTCAAACCATGTAGCCAACTCAAAGGAAGCTGCTGCATCTCCAATCCCTAGTGCTGACCCGGTTCTGACTTCACCGTGACAAGATCAAAGAAGAGAGTTGAAATGCTTACATCTTACATACACTTTTGTTAGTTGCTGTTAGGGAAGGAGTAGTGTATGAAACAAACACTTCGAAACAGAGACAAGACATTGAGATAAATGTTATGTCTCTGTATTAAGGACTCGTATTTTTCCATGGAATGACGTAGCTAAGCTTTGTAGAACGGTTAATGTGAACTGACTGGTTTTTTAGTAAGAGTTTTAATTGGAGTTATGTTATTATTACCGGGCAAAATCATAGAAGTACTTTAGTTGAAGAAGGTAATATATTTTCTTTTTTTTTTTTGTCAACCGGAAGGTAATATAATTTTAAATTTAAATATCTTAGATCGGCTTAGTCACCTTCCTGCGACGTCGTTTCGAGTTTGCGATTACTTCAAACATTTGGAAATTTTCCTCAGCTGTTCTGTATCATCAAAGAAACGCTAAGAAGCTCCTGAAGAAGAGAATCAATCTATGGCGAACCCAAACGAACCAGCGAAGTCTCTTCTGCCTTACTTGCAACGCGCCGATGAGTTACAGAAGCATGAACCACTTGTTGCTTATTACTGTGCGTTGCGTTTTCCTTTTCCTTTTCTATATGTGACCTAGAGAAAACCTAGATGATCGCGTCCTGGGATTATTCCGGGATACTTTTTGTTTAATTGGAATTTTTTGGATGGGTTTTATGCAAACGAAATTTATCTATCTGCCCATGATTTGATTAGGTCGGCTATACGCCATGGAACGAGGATTGAAGATTCCGCAGAGCGAGAGAACTAAGACCACCAATTCCATTCTCATGTCCCTCATTAATCAGCTGGAAAAGGTATAACCTTTACGTTCGTAGTTCTGAGTTTTTTTTTTATCTGGCTTGATTTTGCTATTTTAGGATGGTTTGATAACTAAACTTAGCTTAGATTGGTCCATGTTATTGGGAAAACTCAAGTGTAGCAAGAAACATGTATACATTGCAATGGTACTCAGACTTGGGGTTTCATGATTTGTTGCTCTATTTATTTCTCTGGTCATGCTCTATGTTCTGTGGTAGTTTTTCTATTGTGATGGGGAAACAGTCCAGTCTTGACTTTTTTATCATCGGCCATGATGATTCACCTTGTCATATGTAACATCTATGATCATATTGTGACAGATCTCTTGATTAGTTCCAGTTTCTTATGACGATATTTTGTGTAACTCCAGGATAAGAAATCACTGAATCTGTCCCCAGATGATAATATGCATGTAGAGGGGTTTGCACTTAATGTCTTTGCAAAGGCGGATAAGCAGGATCGTGCAGGAAGAGCAGATTTGTAAGAATACTTTTTTTTTGGTACTGTGTTTGGTTATCTACGGAATTGGCTTATGAAATTGTTCAGTTTCTAGTACTGTATGTTACGGTCACCATCAGCACTAGCTCAATGAGTCGGACACTCGGACTATCCTGTCTACTCAGAGTCATTCTGTATTTACTACTGTGTTTGCTAATACTGAAAAGAGAATATAAGCACGTGATCTGACAGTACACATGTAGGTGAACAGACATGTCCTCAGGTGATACCTTACTGTGACATCGTTCAATGATGAATTTTGGTATATAGACAATGTAAGGTAACTGGTTAAGGAATAAATTGGAAGCAGCCTTGCCTTACTTCGACTCTGCCCTGACCATTTTTTTAACTTTCTCTGCCTTTATGTGCTACTATGCATGGTTTGACGTTATTATTATTTCAATTCCTCACCATAAATTTAGAAGTGTTAACACTTGTATTCGTTGTGATGTATTACCATAATTAATTCTTTTGGGATTGTGACAGGAGCACTGCCAAAACGTTTTATGCTGCGAGCATTTTCTTTGAAATTTTGAGCCAGTTTGGCCCAGTTCCTCCTGATGTGAGTCTCGCCTTTTCCTTTCACTTTTCATTTGAAACTGAGCAGTGAACACCTTAGAAAGAGATTTCAGCTTTATGAACATTTTTGGATTCGAGGAGCCAGCTATGTTAGGTGATTGATCATGTCTATGTGCAATGGCTCCCTTTGATAGATAGAGCAGAAACAGAAGTATGCTGCTTGGAAGGCTGCTGACATAAGGAAAGCCATCAAAGAAGGACGGAAGCCCACTCCAGGTGATCCTGTTGATGATGAAAGTGATTTATCCATCCCATCAAGCGGTCCTAGTGACTCCTACGTAAGCTTTTCTCCTTGACTATTTTTGTTTGGAAATATCTTGATACTGGTCTGGAGTGTACTCTGTCTAATTTTATTAATGAATCTGTTTAATGACGTATATGTTTATAGAATATATATCATGCTGATCAAAATCAATTAGCTAGAGACGCACAATCCCACTCCCACCTGTCGACTTCTAGGTCTTTGCTTTCACAACTGTCTAAACACTATGTTAGAACATAATATTTTCTGTAATAACTTCTAAGATCTGAGCATCTGCATCAACTTAATCGTTTGCGCATGTTAATTATCCACAGGATCCTGGTGCAAGTGATACCAACATAACAAGTCATCCGAGCACAGAGCCTGATCATCCATCCCATGACTCGAACGATGATTCTAGCCACCATCACTTTCCTGAAGCGCCACGACACCCTGTACCTCCAAGGTTTCACGACAATCCCAACAACGATTATCCCACAGATATACCACCTCCACCACCGTCTTCTTACCCTTCAAACAATATCATTCCTCCTCCCACGGGTCCATCAGACTCCCCTTACCCACATCCTTACAGCCATCAACCATATCACCAAGATCCGCCACAACACATGCCACCACCACAAAACTACCCATCTCATGAGCCTTCTCCAAATTCTCTCCCTAATTTCCAATCTTATCCTAGCTTTAGTGAGAGCACACTCCCATCCACACCTTCCCACTACCCTACTCACTACCAAAACCCAGAACCTTACTATTCTTCTCAGCATTCCGCACCTGCCTCTTCTTCCACTAGCTTTGCTTCTGCTCCTCCTCCTTATTCATCATCAAATGGGCGTGTCAATACTGCTCCCGTACTAGATCCAACACCCAGTCCAGCTCAGAAGTACCATTATGACAGCAGCTATGAGCCAGGGCCTGAGAAGATTGCAGAAGCACACAAGGCTGCTAGATTCGCTGTTGGGGCTTTGGCTTTCGATGAAGTCTCCACTGCTGTAGAACATCTGAAGAAGTCACTTGAGTTGCTAACAAATCCATCGGCCGGTCACTAAATTTCATTTTTAATCTTTGCAACTTGGGGTTGATTTGTGGGTGTGTTATGTGTGTATGCTTATTGGCAAATCATGGATTATGTGTACAAATAACAATTCGCTGCGAACTCTTCTGAATATTTTAAAATGTTTTTGGTTATACAAGCTCCATTAATAGCCAATTGGTTATAATCTTATAAAGTTATAATAGTGCCACTAATGGTAGATACAAATGCATAAATCAGTCTGTAAGAATTACTATGAAAAAAGCTTTCTCTAATAGCCGAACTCTTACCTACGAAGGAACGAGATTCATACCTGGGCTTCTTGAAGCCCAGGGAGGCCCGATTCATTGTTTACGCAGACAAAAAAGAAGAATGATGAAGCATGTGAAGCAAACGTGTCTGAAGAATCATGTCAAGTGTAAGAATGAGGAAGAGAGAAAGAGAGGCGTATCAAAGACAGTAAAAGAGATGTCAATCGCAGCATTCCTCGACGCCTGCATGTCCGCCACGCACATCAGTCGGTCAAATATTATTATTATTACTACCTTATTTCTAATTTCACTCTAACAAAACACACACATTGCACTCAATCGTGAGAGAAAGAGAGATGAGTATGACGACAGAGATGATGGAGAGAGACGCAATGGCTACAGTGGCTCCCTACGCGCCGGTCACTTTCCATCGCCGTGCTCGTATTGACTTGGATGATAATAGACTTCCTAAGCCTTGTATATATATTACCTTCTCTCTCCCTTCATTTTTATCTTACAAACTCTTTATTGAATTGTTGTCAATATATTTACACATGTTTAGAAATGCATATGTGAACAATTTCTGTTTCCTACATTTATAGATATGCCAAGGGCACTGCAAGCACCTGACAGAGAGCATCCGTACGGAACACCAGGCCATAAGAATTACGGACTAAGTGTTCTTCAGCAACATGTCTCCTTCTTTGATATCGATGATAATGGCATCATCTACCCTTGGGAGACTTACTCTGGTATATTTCCATATATACGTGTATAGGTTTTATCTAAATTTTCAATTTTTTTCTGTTTTTCTTTAGTATGTAAATATGATTCCAACCTGTGATTAGGACTGCGAATGCTTGGCTTCAATATCATTGGATCACTTATAATAGCTGCTGTTATTAACCTTACCCTTAGCTATGCTACTCTTCCGGTAACATTTATAATCATCCTATGATACATTTGAGTTCTACTAGCAGCCTAGATAGATGCTCATGTTGTTAATGTTCGTCTTGATGATGCAGGGATGGTTACCTTCACCATTCTTCCCTATATACATACACAATATACACAAGTCAAAGCATGGAAGCGACTCAAAAACCTATGACAATGAAGGGAGGTGTGTAGCCAAGCCACTATATTAATAGAAAACATAATGCATATGATTTAAAGGTTCGTATGGCTCACAGGTTTGTGCCAGTGAATATTGAGTTGATATTTAGCAAATATGCTAAAACCTTGCCAGACAAGTTGAGTCTTGGAGAATTATGGGACATGACAGAAGGAAATCGTGATGCTTGGGACATCTTTGGATGGTATAATTGCAGCATAAACTCTCTAAAACTAAAGTATCAGTGTGGTTTGTAGTTCTAATGCATTGGGTCTACATGCGTTTTAAATATGTGTTAGGACCGCAAGCAAAATAGAGTGGGGGTTGTTGTACTTGTTGGCGAGGGATGAAGAAGGGTTTTTGTCAAAAGAAGCGATTAGACGGTGTTTTGATGGCAGCTTGTTTGAGTACTGCGCCAAGATCTATGCTGGTATCAATGAAGACAAGACAGCCTACTACTAAAGGTGTCATGATCCGAGTGGCCTAAGGCTAATAGCCGATCAATGGGAAGCTTGTATGCACCTATATGGTGAATGACTTTGGTCCTAAAAAATGCATGTTTGTTTTTGTTTTTGTCCAAATCTGTTTGGTAAAGTTATTAAAGTATGAAGTTATAGCTCTCTCTATAGAAAAAGCTTCTGTGTTGAACAAAATGACCATGAGTCGGTTAATAATATCTCACTTTCAACTTTTAGAATACATTTGAGATCTATGATCTATCTAAACACACAAAATTAGAGAACACAGACACAGATACACGTAGTTCACGACTTACGAAAGCTTCTGTGTGATGATCTTGAATTCGCAACAAAAATTGCATCTTTCCAACAATGTTGCTCTAGTATTCACATAATATTTTAGATCTCCTGCACAATCAAGCCATTGCCATTTATATTCTATTAATATGCAAAATCCAACAGACACATACTCATAGAAGAGAAGCAACATAGTTGAAAATGTTTAGCTTCACGACCAGGACATTGAGGCAGAAGGTAAGATATACACCTCGTTATGTCAGAGAATTTTCAACCTTGAATACTATACTAGTTCTTTTGGATCCTTCCAGGGTTACATTGGCAACACTAACGACCTTCGAACTAGTGAAGAGCCTAGCAATGTTTCTAACATCGTTTCCGTTGCATTCATCAACGGCAACCACGCAAAACCCGCCGCGTCGCACTGTCCTCTCCATCTCCATAACGAACCGCCATGGAAACAAAGCTTCAGCGAGATGTGCAGTGAAGGCAAAATCAAAGACACCGTCGAAAAAAGGAAGGTTATGAGGATCCGCTCTTTTCACTAGAGGAATCGACTCGACCAATTCGACGGCAGTGACGTCAGACAATCCTATCTGAGAAAGAGCCATCGGAGCGTGACCTGCTCCGGCAGAGAGACATAGAGCTTTCGTGTGATTTTGAAGGATTCCTAGATCACGGTATCGGAGAAAATAAGAGGAAAATGAAGAGACACGCGATTTCCAAGCCTTAGAAGACCAGAGCCGAGCGTTCTTCTTGGTGAGAGGAAGATATTGGCGAGGCGATGAATCGCAGGTGGATCTCGGGAAATGCGTATGAGGTTTCGATGGAGCTTCTGGTGAAATACAAGTTTTCGGCGTCTGGAGAATCATGATCACCAAAATCACTGTTCCTATGCTTAACGACGCCACAGAAACTCTATTCAGCATCTTCTCGATGTTTCTCTCCATCGTCGTCGCCGAACTCAACACAGTCCGATCAAACTGGATTTTGCCGTTTTCTCACCACCGATGTGGCGCGCGTGGTACTCAAAATGCGCGTGGAGAATTCCGAAAGTGTTTCGCTCTAGTGGGCCGGGCCTTAGTAATTTATAGTCTGGGCCGATGTTATGTGGGGTTTTAAATGTGAATATTAGAACATTCGGGGCGCATGTAAATATTTAGAAAATAAGTGGGGCGATTTTGATAATACTGTAAAATATAAGGAGGGAAAGAGAAACCTGGTGGGAAACATACCCCTGCGGAGAAGAGCGAGGGCTCTTCCTGGGGAAGAAGACGAAATAACTACTACACTCGAGCAGCGAATTTTGCAGATTTTATTGGGGAGAAATTTATTGAATTGATTTCTCATATCAAGGATCTTTTAGGATTTCGGTGGTGTAAGAGGAATATACAGAGGAAGAAGAGAAGGGGTCAAAATGTCAGACCTAGATCGGCAGATAGAACAGCTGAAGCGGTGCGAACCATTGAGCGAATCGGAAGTTAAGGCTCTTTGCCTTAAAGCTATGGAAATTCTCGTTGAAGAGAGTAATGTTCAAAGAGTCGATGCCCCTGTAACTGTAAGTACTTGCTTTACCCTAGTTCTCGATCCAGGATTCGAATTTCATCTCCTGTTATCTTTAAAGAATTGGTTTAATTTTATCTTGAGAGTAGAATTAGGAGCTAGTAATCAAGAAACCTGAATAATTTGGGTTTGCCTTTGAAATTTTGCTGTGTTCTGGTTCGTAATGTTAGTATCAAATGCTAATCAGTCATAGGATCCAGCGAGCAACTTTCTTTTTATTATTTCCTTTGTTACAAGTCCAAAGATTTCATGAGCAGTGAAGTTACAGCATTGTGAAGTATTATTAGTAGGTATCATTGGTGCTCTTCAGATTTACAAAAGTTGCTAATCCTTGGAATTTCGTCTTTTCCCCTTCTGGAATTAGTTATGTGGTGACATCCATGGGCAGTTCTATGACATGATGGAGCTTTTCAAAGTTGGGGGGGATTGCCCTAAGACCAACTATTTGTTTATGGGAGATTTTGTTGATCGTGGATATTATTCAGTTGAGACGTTTTTACTTCTACTTGCCCTCAAGGTAGTATTTTGCTTTGTTGTGGGTTCTCTTTCTTTTCACAATCTCTTCTTCTAAATGGGTTTTAGAATCACTCAAGAGGGTTCCTTTTGATTTTCTCAGGTTAGATATCCAGACCGTATAACACTCATCAGAGGGAACCACGAAAGCAGGCAAATCACGCAGGTGAATGTAGTCTCATTGAAAATTCTGATAATTTGTACATATATTAGACTATTTACACAGTCTGGTTTTAGTAGGTTTATGGATTTTATGATGAGTGTGTGCGTAAATATGGCTCTGTAAATGTCTGGAGATACTGCACTGACATTTTTGACTACATGAGGTACTTACTGCATGAATTACAGTTTCTTTGCGTTCAGCTCTTGGATTCTCTTACTAAAATGTCTTTTATGTGTACAAAAGCCTTTCAGCTGTTGTTGAAAACAAGATATTCTGTGTTCATGGAGGTCTTTCTCCAGCTATTATGACTCTTGATCAGGTTGATATAAGAGTTGTGTGATATGTATAATTATAAGTTTCTAACTAGAAGAGTTAACTGATGAACCCATACATTTATGGCAGATTAGGACAATTGACCGGAAACAAGAAGTACCACATGACGGTGCCATGTGTGACCTCCTATGGTCTGATCCTGAAGATATTGTTGATGGCTGGGGATTGAGCCCCCGTGGTGCCGGATTTCTTTTCGGTGGCAGTGTTGTCTCATCTTTTAACCACTCAAACAACATAGACTACATCGCCCGAGCCCATCAACTAGTTATGGAGGGTTACAAATGGATGTTCGATAGCCAGATTGTGACAGTGTGGTCAGCCCCGAATTACTGTTATAGGTTAGTAAGATTCTCCGTACCTCTCTATTTCAGTCTGTGTATCTTCTTTCCCTTTAGTTTGATATTGCAAGTTCTCCTTGTATGATTTTGCTTCAGATGCGGAAATGTGGCATCAATTCTAGAGCTTGACGAGAATCTAAATAAAGAATTCCGTGTGTTCGACGCAGCCCAGCAGGTATGACCTTTTTAGTATTATGTCACTTCACGTCCTGATTCCCAATGAGCACTTCTTCAGTTCAAGAGACTGACATATTCTAAATACAGGACTCGAGAGGGCCACCTGCGAAAAAACCTGCCCCTGATTACTTCCTGTAACGGGTAAAACTTTGAAAACCCTATTACCAAAGTAGAACTAGCGGTGTATCAGCCCCCTTGAGGAGGAAGGGATTTAAAAATCCTTGAGTGCAGAAGAACTTGTACACATTGCAATTGTTTCAGGCGAGATCTACTTAGGCCACAAAAGGATTCATCGAATCGGGGTTGTCTGAAAAGGATATTTTGTTTCCGCTTTTGGTGTAATTGTAGTGGAAAGAGTGTTTTTTGTTGTTTAGTAGTAGATAAAGAGTGATTTTGTTATCCTATTAAATCAATACTATCATAGGACAGAAGATATCAAAAACAATTTTGACGCTCACAATGATATCAATTGAATTCCACGGGGAACCTTTAGGCCAATTTGACAGCCACTGTCAGATTTATGCTTGCATTTAGAAGATGAAGATAGGAAACGGCCTAGTAATCTT
Source organism: Lepidium aucheri (assembly GCA_900406435.1). Taxonomy (NCBI): domain Eukaryota; kingdom Viridiplantae; phylum Streptophyta; class Magnoliopsida; order Brassicales; family Brassicaceae; genus Lepidium; species Lepidium aucheri. Next base: position 20,871 of record OVBA01004696.1, read on the forward strand.
CCAAAGATTTATTTCATCAATAATACACACTCTGGCAGTCTTTATGTATCTGAAGACTGTAACAGGATTGAATGAGACAAAAGATTCAACAGTAAAGATGGAAAAGGTTATTGTTGTTCCACACCGAAGTAAGAAATAAAGAAGGGAAGAACCAATACGTTTTGAGAAGATACAAGAAGTGCAGCCAGGTTCTTACTCAAATCTGTGCATTGGATTCCTAGTTAAGGACATGGTGTTCTGTTTGAGTAGATTGGTTTCTACTCTACCTCGCTTAAGATAGGGACAATGAGAGGCTTCATCTGCGCAAGGTATACAATTGCCCACCTGCCATAATGAAGAAGAAAAAAAAGTCAGTGGTGATGAGTCAAACTGTATCAAAGGACATTCATTCGCACAATCCGTAGCTGAAAAATGTGACAAAGAGCCATGTGAACACAAAGACAGCAAAAAGTTGGACATAGGTCACAGACAAATAATGTTCATGTCGTGGACTTTGCTCTAACATATATGCCCAATCCATCGACTTCAGATAAGTTATAACAGATAAATGAATGGTCTCCACCTATAATTTTTGAGATATTACATTGTTCTATATACAAGAAACTGGATGTTGTACAGCCTAGAAGGATCTTTCTCTCTCTTTATGGTTAATGTTGATCAAGGTGAGGTGCAACAATCAGACAAGATATGGTTGGATATGTGAGAAAAGGCGAGTCGAATAATTATTTGAATGCAAAACCAGTGGCTGGGAAGCAATGGCCTTGAATAATGAACCATGGCTGTAAATGCAAGCCAGTGGGTAGGAAGCAAAGGAAAAACAGTGCGGCAAACATAAACTTACATCATCCAACAGCAGACAGTCGCCGTAATTACCAAAGTCAGATGTAGCCTGTTTCATACAAAAACAATACAAAGACTTATATTTACAACGACAAATGGTTAAACATCATCTACCGAGAGGAAAATATCACCACATGTAGCAGCTACAATGAGTTAATTACGAATTTGCGAAATTAGAAGATTCCGCAAGAGAGTCAATGAGCAGATTGTATAATTCGTCTACCAATGATCGAATCTTAAGCAATGAATCAAATACATAAATGATAAACCTAAAGGTTACGAAATCAAGTAAACATACAGATTGGTGGAGGGGCCTTTATTGAAGCAGATTCTAGTGCATATCGAGGCAATGATGCCGACGACAGCGAATATGAGGGATGTTACAAGAAAAGCCATATCTGTTCCGATTAGGATGATAATCCTGCTAACGTGAAATTCAGGTTTCAAAATCAATAGCGATCGGGACACTCCGATTGAAAAGAGAGGAGAAAGTGTGCAGAGATCTCACAGATTTGGAATGAAGCTTCTCGAAGATGATGGAGGATCGTCTTCGCGCGGAGTGATCTGTGTCCGAGGCCTAGATTTTTTGTGAGGGGCAAATTTGCCTTCCTAATAAATTAATTATCTATCTTTGATACAGGACACGTTCTTCATGTCTATTCTGTTAAAATCTCTATTCCAGTCTTTTTACATTTCTACTAGATATCATCAGTGTTATGCACGATTTAGACAATATTTATTTATTTTATTTATTTATTTCTGCTTTGATTTGTATGTATAAATTTATTAATTACTTAATTATATATATATATAT
>OVBA01004697.1:0-22524 GCA_900406435.1 Lepidium aucheri
GGTTTATCTTTATTTATGTTCAAGCCGAGAATATGATTAGATTAGTTCCTGGATAGTTTCTCTGACAAGAGTTCTAACTCTTGAATGAATACCCATATCCGATTGCTTTAGTTTATTGTTTACATCCACGTTAAGTTGTTAGTATTTATTTCCCTGATTTTGATTGATATAGCTTGCGATTTGATAGAAGTTAAAAGTGTGATTTAGTTCTCTGAAGAATTCGACTTCTAAGTACTATTACGTTTGCTGTGCACTTGCAGTAGGATATAGGCTTAAAACTCGTTGTATCAATCGTCAACCGTATTGTCACTAACTTTGGTGATGCTTACTTAGGAGGTGTATAAGCAATCAGTGGTGCAGTACTTTTGGGTAAGATCAAGTTATCAATTCTTGTATATATCGTAGAGGATATGCTGACTCTGTGCTTTGCAGATGGACAGGTGGTTTAACCTAATCATCGGTATGTATGAGCATGGGTTGGCGAAAAAAACGCGTCTTTCTAAGGTGGCATTTGCCTACATCGAGATGCAAAAAATGACCATTGTCGCCAAGAAGTAGTTTTCCCAAGACCAGGAATGTCTAAGGAAATAGGATGCTGAGCTGATAGCGGCGACGAAGGTGGTGTCTTTGTTAGAGGAGAAGGTTCAGGATGCCAAGCATGATTGTTGTCAAAAGCTCGCGCGGTATGATAAAGAGGTGAATAGATGTGGTAAGCTCGAGGAGCAGATGTTGGAGCGCTGTGGAGGTCGTGCTCAGCTGGAGCAGGTGCTAAAAAGCGCTTTGGGTGTTTAGGGCAGAAGATTGAGGACCTCACCAATGCATAGGAGCCGCTTATGATGTATGGGCAAGTCATTGGTGCGTCTGACATGGTTGGTCAAATGTAGCATGCTGATGTGGTTGTGTTGGGATGGCTCATGAAGAAGGTTACAAAAGATAACGATGAGTGGGAGAAGAAGGTTGAGGCTCATCTCATTACTCATCTTCTTCCGGGTGATTTGGATATTTCTTTGCTATGGTCTGGACCATCAACTCTTTCCGAAGGTGCTGCCGAGGTAAGGCAACTTCAGCTGCCCCTAAAGGCTCAGCCTGCCTAGGTTGAGGGTGCGCTTGCTTTAGTCTCAGGCGCCAAACTTCTGGGTGGTGCCGCAAACGCAGAGCTTGAAGGCATTAACCAACAAGTTGTGGAGTAGTTTGGTTGCTGCTCTCTTTATCATTTGGTGGTGGCAACTTTATCCAAATGTAATGATCTGTATCTTCCTATTTTTCTATTTGGTTCCTACTATTTGTTTTGCTTCTTTTAGTATCATCACGCATCAAATTTGTATAAGAGCGAATCCAGGTTGTTGGAGTGAAGATTTGCTGATATTTTATATTCTGTTCAAATCATTATAAATGCTCCTAGAGTATTGACACTCGATCATGCATACGGTGAGCATAGTGGCAGAGAAATTGGGGGGTTAAGGTAGCAATTGCAACAGATGGTTGAAGCTTTCAATGCCATGAACATTCAAGGGGAATCGAGGAGATAAAGAGCAGCAAATGACTCTTCGTCTTATGATGGAGATGGGGACTCTTCGTATGGTTTTGAAGAACGTGGAAGAAGGAGGGGATACAACTATCTACAGCTACAACATCATCATCATGAGGAAGAATTCAAGGTGGATTTTTCCAATTTTGAAGGTAGCCCTGGACATTCAGATCTTCAGGTTAGGTTCGAGTCGGGTCCTTTCGGGGTCTTTGGGGTTCGGAAGTTTTACACCCACATGGACATGTTACTATTTTGATTCGTATTCAGGTCGGTTCTATTTGGGTTCAGGTCGGTTCGGATCCAAATTCTAAGAACCGTAAATTATCCGAACACACAAAAACTCAAAAAATATCCATATGACATCTTTAAAATATCTAAAAATTACCTTAAAACTTATGAATACTTAAAAATACTATTTTCATACCCAAATATTCAAAAAAATCTAAAAATACCCAAAACACCAAGAAATACTCATATAATACTCTAAAAATACCATAAAATTGGGTCTTCAGATTCCGTTTGGTTCTCAGTTCGGATCCCCGTTCAGGTACGGTTCTTTGGGTCTAAAAATTTTGGACACATTTAGGTATTTAGGCAGTTTGGGTTCAGATTTGGGTCTTCTTTTTGGGTCAGGTCCGAGTTTGGTTCGTCGGGTTTGGGTTTTATGCCCATGGCTCTTTGATGGCTTTCTAAATGCATATGGCTTTCTAGATTGGATGAGATCTATAAAGAGGACATTTGAATACAACACATATGATAGGTTCAAGGTGGCAACCTCGAGGCTGAAAGGTTATGCTAGCCACCAACCTTTGGTGGGATACAACAAAGCCACAACGTGTAAGAGGTGCGGGACTCGAAAGGTCTTGGGAGAAGTTTAAGCGACTTATGAAGATAAGATTTTTGTCGGATGATTACAAGCAAGATCTGTACTTGAAACTTACATACAAGATCTGTACTTGAAACTTACACACTTGCAGCAAGAGAAAAAGACTATGGAGAAGTACACAAGGGAGTTTGATGTTCTGCAATTAAGGTGTGATATGCAAGAGCCACAAGAAAAGACCATTGTGTGCTTTGTACATGATTTGAGTGAGGAGATTGCATCTAAGGTGAAGTTGCAACGTTTCTAGACTCTTGATGATGTGAAGAAGCTTGTTGTTAAGTGGAGAAAGAGATCAAGATAGGGGAAAATACACTACACCAGAACTAACAAATCTGATTCTTCTTTGAATCCAAAGATGGTTGCTAAAGAAGAAGTGAGTAGTAACAGAAAATGACAGATTCTAAGGCTTCTACAACACCCATGGACGTGAATATGAGAAGAAATACTTCAAGTTTCAAGGATTTGGGCATTTTCATGTTGAATTTCCTAAACGAAGAGTGATGACAATTCAAGAGATCCAGGAGATTTGAAGAGGAGATGATATAGAATATTCATGATGAAGGAATTAAGGATCAAAGAGTTCATGATAAAGAGATCACTGAACAACCTGATAAAGGAGACTTATTGGTGATTAGGAGAGCATTGCACTATGTTCATATTGAGGAGAAAGTACAATGGGAGATTATGATTCAAGGGAATATCTGCAATCTGATCATTGATAGTGGGAGTTGTATCAATGTGGCCTTAAGTACACTTGTGAAGAAGCTTATTTTGCCTACTACAAAGTACAAGCAATCGTACCAGCTGAAGTAGTTGAATGATGGCAGCAAACTAAACGTTCCAAACAGGATCTGATCTAATTTTATGCTGGGAAGAATTATCATGATGAGGTTCTCTATGATGTTATTCCTATGGATGCTTGTCATTTATTACTTGGGAAACCTTGGGAGTTTGATAAAAAAAGCGATGCATGATAGGTTCAAGAACACTTATTCTTTTAACAATAATAAGAATCACATCACGTTGGCTCCTTTGGTTCTAACTCTTGCTGATATAATGGAAGCTACACAAGCCGAAGGGAAGGTCTTCTCTTATGAGAATCACGAGTTATGGAGAAAATTGACAGAGAGAAAGAGGCCTTTTTTATTGGTGGGTGATGAAGCAAATGAAAAGTATAAGCAAAAAGTCCACAATAACCAAAAGATACTTGAGAAGTATGGTGAGATCGCTTATAAGCTTAAACTTCCAAATGACAATGGTGTTTCAGAAATATTCAATGTTGAGGATATTTCACCATATCTTGAGGATGAAGAATTGTTGGATTCGAGGACAAATCCTTTTGAACCTGAAGGGATTAATGTGGGAGCAATAGTTTTACCAATTGATTTGTGCTAAGGTAATGTGCTGGCTTTTACTTTGGTGTCTATGCTCTAAAGCTAGTTGGGCTTCAACTACATATGGAGGATTACGTGGATCGCATGAGATTTTATGTAAATTTTAAGGCATAATGAAGGAAGAAGAGAAATTTCGTTTTAATAAAAGTCTACATTTACTATAGTCTAGTTTCAATGTATTAAGCACATTTAATGTTGGTTTTGGGTACTCTAAAGGTTGACTAGTACCTAGGCTTGCATTTGAGTGTGTTTCGTGTTATTCCTTTATATTAAGAGGCCCCTTTTTCTTAATCAAAATCAGAATACGAATTAGAGAAAGAAAGTGTGTCTTTGTGACCCTTTGGATCTTTGTGATCATATAATTTCCTTTATACTTTGGTTTTGGGAGAGCCATTGGTGGTGGATTTGAGGATCATAACCATATGGTGTTGCAATTTTATCCGGGTGTGGTGTTAGCTCAAATGGTTTCTTTATCACTTGGTAGTGCAACTTTATCCAAGTCTGGTGATTCAGATCTTGTTATTTGTATATCTGGTTTCTACTATTGGTTTTACTCCTTTTAACACCATCACACATTAACAACAATTGCTTCATTGTTGAGGCTTTCCACTAATCGCATTGTCGTGAGCCTTTTTTTTGAGTTGGAAACCATTTGACTACTTGCTCTGCGTTAGAAAGGTTTCGAGGTATGCAAAAACCTATTTGTTCCATCAGCTTTTCTTCCACATGACAGAGATTTTGAAGCATGAATTCTTGATACAGCTCACAGTTTACCCACTGTAACTGATGTACAAGAGTTTTATTTTTCTTTTGCTTAGATCTTACAAAGATTGGAGACAATCTCTTCTAACGAGAATAAACATTAGAGCCAGCAGGAATGGCTTATACCATCAGTTTAGGAGGTCTTTGCTTCAAATGAACTTCACGTGAATGAGCTTCTTGATCTTTATATTAAAAGAGTCTTCCTTTTCCTTTTGTCCAAATTGATACAAACAATATGAGCAGGGTTCTAGGCGCAAGATGGATTTTTGAGAAAACGGATTATTATCTAAATCATTTATTGACGTTTACAAACATGCAATCCTGAGAAATCTGTTTGAATCTGTAGTACCCAGCATATAATTTCTCATTTCATCCAATACATTCAGAGCAATCTTCAAGCGACCGGAATCATGCACTAGACCAACCTGACTTTTTGTGAGAATCCCATAGAGCGAATCCAAAGGTAAAAAGATTGGTTTCAAGACTCTAGTTTTTGAGCTATGTTTTTGCCTGAACTCCAAAGTTTTTTCTTTATGTTGATTAATTAACAAGGGACAAAAGTCTTTTTCATGAATCAGACATTGACAATTGAAACAACACTTCTGAATTCTCTCATAGTTAAAAAAGACATCAGAATTCGCTACATTAAGGTTTCGAAACATCAAAGCGTACCTTCACTCTAACACAATCCTTTGTTTGAGCTTTCATATGATCAAATGCTACATCCAAGACCTGGCCGATAAGCTCCCCTAAGGCAGTAATTGCCAGAATTTTGCATTAGTTAACAGACAAGTATCGAATCTGCATCCAAACAGAAATAAAATGTTTCTTTTTAAGAACCAAAAAGATTTGTGCCAAAACAACCAATTCATTTGGGACCCCGCAGATCCACTTTTTTCCTATTGAAAGATCAGCCCTTTGTCTTAGTTATTTCCAGCATAGATTCCACCCATTTCTCCATGAGCAGAACCACTCATTATAAATGTGCACTCCTTTTTCATAATTCATCCAATTCATTTTGAGTGTTCAAGATGAACTGAAACTTTTCTAGAGTTAAGATAACTTCACAAAATTTTCCTATCTTCTGTCACTTATACAGTAAGTCGAAGATTATATTGGCAGTCTTTTGACTCCTCATGATTAGTATACGACCACTAAAACTTAGAGATTCTTCTCATTAGAACAAAATTTTGAGAGGTTTGGCATTTCATATGGTTCGTCATCTTCTTTAAGACAAATAACCATCAAATCTTTGTCCATGGATGAAGACATCGGGACAAGCGGAGCAAGAAAAACATTGGGAAAATTTAGGGGGTAAGATGAAAACGACATGAACCAGAAGCGGAGACTTGTCGGGAATAAAGGTCAGAAAAGAAAACGTAGGATAATTGATTAAAAAAGTAGAGATCAACGGATTAGAATGAGAAAAGTTTTATTTCAATGGAAAGTAAAGAGTCTAATGGAAACAAAGGGGTAGGCTAAAAGAAGATGAGCAATGTCTTGTCATTATTTTTGTATTCCGACAATAATTATCACACTCATAATTACCCTTTTTTATATATCTATACTAAAAAGGAATGTTTGTGGCCTCCTAAGCTCGTCACATCACCAATTTCACCTTCTTTCTCAAGCTGCCACATCAGCCTATTTGTATAAAAAATTCTAATTTATTTCACCTCAATAGTTTTAAAAATTGCTCGATCAAAGTTATTGACCAGAGACATGTATTTAGGTATTCTTTTACCCTGGCCAAAGCTCCTCCATCGGTTACAAACTTCAACGCTTACTATGATTTCATCATTTTAATCAAATGTTCCTTCCATGATTTAAAACTATATGCTCAAACTCTTGAATCTATTTGGGAAAGCCTTAGCTTATCTACAAAAAATTTACTCATGTAGAAAAAATGTTTTTTACTTTTGTTTTTTTGGATTACTTTGGATTTAAAATACTCAAGCCAAGATTCCTTTTATGTGTACTTCTTTTATGCATAATTCACCATGTTTCTGTAATAAAAAGATGGAATTATGCTCAACTGCCATCATGTAAGTGTTTGGGAACTTTGGTGTGCTTGATGATTACATAAGCTTTGAATCCTCTACATCGAATTGTGTTTTTTTTTTGCAATTTCAGGTGAAAGAGTCACCTTTTCCCCAGATAAAACATTTGTTTGAAATAACTTTTTGGAAGCCTTGTGTTGTGCAACATATTGGTGGAATCTCACATACCAAGGGGTAAAAGGGTCGCCCATTGACATTTTCATGTACTCTTGATTTGTATTTTGTGAAGGTTCAACGCTTTTGTCTTGATTTGGTGTCAGCTTATTAGATTTCGTTGACTATCAAATTTAGATCTTCCTCCTAAGAACAAAACATATGGCTACATTCTCATTCATGTTGAAGGTGGTTTGAATCAGCATTGAATTGTTGTATGTATCTTCCGTGCTTTTATCTATTTTCCCTCTCTTCAGTGTCTACTTGTTGATCATTACCCAGATGGCTGCTATTTTTCATTTACATTTTGGGAAGTTATTGACACATATTGATCTAGAGGTTAAGCAAGCTTTAATGTACAACTTCCGGTAAGTTTGAAGGTTATACCTTAGAGACACCATATTTGGTTTAGTTTAGATTATATTTAATCTCTTTCACAATAATTTGAATTACTCGATGCTTGAAATTGAGTGAGTTACATCTAAATAGATTAGTTGCTAAATCTTTAAATATGATTAAAGAGGAAAAAACATAATTTTGGCTTTAGGGGTGTTGACCTTGCAGAGTACCCGTAGATATGATTGGATCAAAGAAAGACCACGAGTGATGAGACACAGATTTGCGACAAACCATAAATAGTCCTCCGATGAACAATGGAACAATTGCTTGGAGGAGATAGGTCAATGAGTGCGGTAATAGACTGAGAGAGGTGGTTAACCTCGCTTAAAGTCACCATATTTTGTGGTGAAACCACGACTGCGTTGCAGATCTGGGATGAGAATGGAGGTCTTGAGCCTCAAAAGCTTTGAATCTGGTTTGAGGTGAGATGGACCAGCTAGACTTGCCTGGAAAACGCCAGCAAGAGTCGTCATCAAGATGAGCAATGGGGATAGAAATCTGCGAGTAGATGGGGTGAAGTGGGATAGGTCTCGACGGTAAGAAATCAATGGGAAAATTCTGAAAAGAAGAGCCACTGGCCACCTCCACTTTAAATAGGAGATCCGGCAAAGAAGAGGAGAAACCTCTTATTCGAACCAAACAAGAAGAAGGGAGGTACCGAGATAGACAGAAGAGAAACAGAGAAAGAAGAAGAAGAAAAGAGAAGGAAAATAAGAGAAATAAAGAAGAGTAGAGCATGTTGGATTTGTTCCAACAAATACCGGACTGGGTCTTTACATACTAAATAGGCCAATAAGTTATACTTCTTCTTCTTCGGTTCTGAGAAAGAGATAAGATGAGAGTATGCATATAAGTACTCTTGAGGTGAGAGAGAAGATAAGATCAAGAGAAAATCATAGCAAAAAAATCAAAGTTTGATCTTCATCCTTCTCTTCTCATAGAATCTGCAACTCTATATATCGATCTCATCTCGATTTCGATGAACATCTGATCGAGAGCAGAGCAACGCTGGAGTATTCCATCTTGAAATCTTGTTCGAGACTTAGGTGGATCGTTTACTCAAGTGCAGAAGAATCGTTCTTCGTCTCTGCAATTTCATCTTTTTTTTTCTTTGTTGTTCTTTAGATTGTTCGTGTTTTAGAGTCTGAGTTCCAACAATCTTAAGTAAACGATTAAGAAAAAGTTGGATTCAGACAAAGATGAAGAACACTGGAGTTCCCGATCTCTCCAAACTTCAACTGTTATCGGGTTTCAATTATCACAGATGATCAGAAGAACTAATATTCTTCTTCCAGGAGATGGGGATCGATTATGTATTGTATGATGAATCCGAGTCTTCGTCAGATGTAGCAATCTCCACTGAAAAAGATTCTGGTTTTAAAGAGTCGACAGATAAAGATGAACAAGAAATGAAGAAGAAGCGCGATGGATAGTTTAACGAGCATAACAGAATGTGTAGAGGTTATATTATCCGCCATCTTTCTGAAAAACTATTTGATATCTATGTTTCTTTTGAATCAGCTAAAGAAATCTGGAAAAAGTTAAAGAAGAAGTATGGAGGCGAAGATGAAGGAAAGAAATAGTATGTGACCTCAAAGTGGAGCTCTTTTGTGATGAAAGACATTGTTTCAGTGATGGACCAACTACACAACTATGAGGCAATTGTGTCTAAAATCCAGGTAGAAAGAATTCCTAGTTATGATCAACTAGCTGCTCTAGTTCTGGTACACAAGTTGCCAAGCTCGTGGAAAAATTATCACTCCAAGTTAAAGTATGAAAAGAAACTCTAGAGGAACTGATCTTAGACATACTCATTGAGGAAGCCAACAGAAACTACGTTGGTAATCATACTGAAACTCAATCTGATACTTTCGATGCAAATCTTGTAGAAGGTAATAGGAAGAACAATAAAGACAAGTCTAAGACAGGTAAGAAACAAAGCAAGACTTCTGTTAATCAATCGGTGGAGTTTAAGAAGAAGATAAAGTGCTGGAATTGTAAGAAATTGGGTCACAAGAAGCAAGACTGCAAGCTTCCAACTCAAGATAAGGATTCTGCAATGGCACATCTCTTAGAAAATATTGTCGCCATCGTAACAAAGGTAAACACAACTACATATACTGTTGAATGGATTGTGGATTCAGGGTCTGCGAGGCAATATGCAATCAAACCGGACAGTTCAAGAAGCTAGATGAATCTGTGTCAGATAATGTATTTCTTGGCGACGCTAAAGCCTTGAAAGTAGAAGGTATCAATGAGATTGTTCTGAAGTTGTCTTCTGGTAAAACACTTACTCTTACTAAGGTGTTGTATGTGCCTAATATGTGAAGAAATCTCATATCTAGTGGCTTGTTAATGTCTGCTGGTGTTAAGCAAATTATAGATGCTGGAAAATTAGTTCTTACTAAGAATGTTGAGTATGTAGGAAAGGCATATTGTAATGGCAACCTGTTTGTTCTTGAAACGACTAATGAGAATGTGACTGAAGATTATGCTTACTTAGCGTGTAATATCAATGTATGGCATGGTAGATTAGGTCATTTAAGTATAAAATCTATTAAGAAGCTGAAGCAATCTGATTTAATCACTAACAACTTAAGCAAGGAATCTAGTAAATGTCAAGTGTGTGTGGAAGCAAAACACTCCAGGAAACCCTTCAATAATCCTGTATCTAGATCATCGATTTTACTTGAGCTGATTCATACTTATTTGGTTGATTTTAGAAACACAGTAAGTAGAGGAGGCAAGAAATATTACATTACCTTTGTCGATGATTTCTCTAAATACACAACTGAGTTCAAAAGATGAAACCTTGAAGTTTTTAAATGTACAAATCTGAAGTGGAGAATCAACAAGATAGGAAAATCAAGAGAATAAGATCGGATAGAGGAGGAGTATGAATGTGATTCTTTGAACTCTCTATGTATAGAACAAGGTATAATACATGAAAGAACAGCTCCATATACCCCTCAGCAAAATGGTATTGCTGAGAGAAAAAAAAAGGACTTTGAAGAACATGTTGAACGTAATGCTTATTAGTTATGGTTTACCTTATTCTTTGTGGGGTGAAGCTGTTCTGTCTGCTTTTTATATATTGAATAAGGTTCCACATAAAGGTTTAGATGTCAATCCTTATGAACTCTGAAAGGGATATAAGTCAAATCTCTCCTTCCTACGGGTTTGTGGATGTTTGGTGAAGGTTGGCTTGCCGAGTTTCAAGAGACCAATCGTAGGACCTAAAACCGTGGATGCTATCTTCATTGGGCATGCTTCTAACAGTGCAACTTACATATGCATAACATTTGATTTAGTAACCAAGAATCTTGGTCATGTCATTGAATCAAGAGACGTTGATTTCTTTGAAAATATCTTTCCCTTCAAATCTGTAAGTCAATTTTCTGACTCTTCTACTAGTTCTAATAATTGAAATGTAGAAAGTGTAGATGCAGATATGGATGTAATAAGAAGCAAAAGGATCAGGACAGCCACAAACTTTGGTGATAACTTCATAACAAGCTTCATGGTGGAACATGACGAACTAAGCAAAGAGTTTGTTTTCACTTTTCTTATTGAAGATGATCCAAAAACATTCTTAGAAGCTATGAATTCCATAGATGCTATGTTTTGGAAAGAGGCTGTTGAAAATGAATATGAATCTATATTGTCTAACCACACTTGGGAGATTGTAGATTTGGCAAAAGGAAGCAAAGCAATCAAGTGTAAATGGATCCTGAAGAAAAAACTAAAAGCTAACGGATCTATTGACAAATTCAAAGCAAGATTGGTGGCACAAGGATATCACAAAAACAGGGAGTTGATTTCTTTGATACTTATGCTCCAGTAACTAAGATAGCATCTATCAGATTATTGTTGTCTTTAGCATCGTCACATAATTTGATTGTTCATCAAATGGATGTGAAAACTACGTTCTGAAATGGAGACTTAGTAGAAGAAATATACATGCTTCAACCTGAGGGTTTTAGTGTCAAAGGCCAAGAGAATAAAGTTTGTAGATTGAGAAAATCATTATATGGTTTGAAGCAATCACCTAAACAGTGGTTTCTAGAAAAATTAAGTTCAACACTTAAGGAGTTTGGCTTTATACATAACTCGGGTGACACTTGCTTGTTCAGTAAAGGAAACAAGCATGAGTATGTAATCATATGCTTATATGTGGATTTTATGATGATTTTAGGTACATCTCAAAGTCTGGTTGACGAGACAAAGGAGTATCTTAGCTCAAAGTTTAGCATGAAAGATCTTATGGAAGTAGACATGATTCTGGGAATAAAAGTAACCAAAACAGATACTGGATTCTTGATGTGTCAATCACACTACATAGGGAAGGTATTGAAAAAGTTTGGTTATTGGGAAGATAAGTCTGCAAATACTCCTTATGATACAACATTACACTTAAGCAAGAACTGTGGTGAAAGTGTAAGACAACCTGACTATGCAAAGGTATTAAGAAGTGTCATGTATTTGATGAATTGTACTAAACTTGATATAGCCTATGCAGTGAGCCGGCTGAGTCGTTATACACATAATCCAAACCAAGATCATTGGACTGCTATAGACAGACTCATGAGATACCTCAAAGGAACCATTGACTGGAAACTCAACTTTGATGGCTCAACGTGCATATTGGAGGCATATTGTGATGCTAATTGGGTTTCAGGTAATGACGAGATTAACTCAACTAGTGGCTATGTTTTTATGCTAGGAGAAGGAGCTATAGCATGGAAATCAAGTAAGCAAACATGTATAGCTAGATCCACCATGGAATCAGAAGTTGTGGCTCTTGAAGTTTCAAGTCAAGAGGCAGACTGGTTGAGAAATGTTCTTGCAGATCTTCCAATGCTTGAGAAAAAGGTTCCATCAGTATCAGTAAAATGTGATTCACAATCAGCTATTGTTGTGGCAAACAACAAGCTTTTTAATGGTAAAAACGGCACATTAGACTGAGGCATAAGATGATAAGAGAGCTTTTGGAAGCTGGAATTATATCACTCGAATATGTCAGATCAGAGAAGAATGTGGCAGGTCCATTTACTAAGGCAATGAGTAGACAAATGGTCTTGAATACAACTATAGAAATGGGTCTGAAATGATTCAATGATAAGCTTCTAGGTCCCTTACTTGGTGTTACAGTAACTTGTAATATCCAAGTTCAAAAGGTCATACAATAGAAGTAAATCATGGTAGATGAATCATGAAGAACTCCATGTTCTTGGAGAACTGATGTATAATTGAACTGTACGATTGCTCTTTAGATAAGATGATACACGACATAGTATCTATGTTCTTTTGTTTTCAAAATGAAAAAGAGTTATGAGACAAAGGAAAGTTTAACTTTGTAATGACATAAATGTTGCGAGATCAATATAAGTGACTTTTATTCAAGTTGAATTCAACATCAAATTTACAGAGTTATTTCTTGAACAAGAGGAGGAATGTTGGATTTGTTCCAACAAATAACAGATTGGGCCTTAATTGTACATACTAAATAGGCCCAATAAGTTATACTTCATCTTCTTCGGTTCTGAGAAAGAGATAAGATGAGAGAAGATAACATCAAGAGAAAATCATAACAGAATTTATCAAGTTGTGATCTTCATCTTTCTCTTCTCATAGAATCTGCAACTCTAGATATCAGTCTCATCTTGATTTTGACGAACATCTGATCGAGAGCAAAGCAACGCTGGAGTATTCCCATCTTGAAGTCTTGTTCTAGAATTAGGTGGATCGCTTACTCAAATACAAAAGAATCTTTCTTGGTCTCTGCAATTTCGTCTTTCTTTCTTTCTTTGTTGTTCTTTAGATTGTTCGTGTTTCAGTGTTTTGAGTTCCAGCAGAGCATGTAAATAATGTAAGAGCGTAGTAGTTGCTTTGTGATCCTCACCCAAGTATTTTATCACTTCTCCAAAATAGCAGCTTATGTATGTCGAAATCTTATTTAAGGGCCTCCTATGAGATGAGCCCAAATAAAGGTACTTGGAATCTTTTTCTTATTTAGTTTTATGGTAGGTCTGGAATAAATTAATTCGTAGTTGCTCTGATCGCATATTGGTTTGGATATTGATCCATTACTTTTTTTTTTGCCAGAAAACATACTTAGTGGATATTATTTTCGCAAATAGTCTTTATCCATACGAGTACTTTCACAATCCGTGTAAAGATATCTCGTAAGAATAAAGAATATTGGATTTTACATAATCGATAGCACGATCGGTAATGGTCAATTACCAGCTACTGATTTACACATATATTTTGCTTCTTCTCGTTTTCTTTTTCCGTGTGCGTATACATTTTGTATTTTAAATCAGAATCGAACGTGCAGATTCATGAACCTTTGTTTACAACTTATCGATCACATGCCGATCCTGAACCAACGGAAAAACAACTAGTTTAGTACAATAATAATAATAATAATCAGATATATTACTGCCAGAAAGGCTATTTTACTATGTAAGTAAATCTGATACAACGAGATTCTTGCACCAAGAGGGGTTCAGATTCAGGGCATATTATCATAGAAAATGATAGAAATTGTTGGGTCACAATTCAAAATTACATCAAGAGTTTTATATATATATATATGTATATATACATATATATATATATTTATATAAGCAAGTATGTACGTAACTGAATTCGTTACTGAATTAGTACATCTTGTAAAACAACAATTAACACAATTATTTAGTAGATGAAGAGGGATTTCATAATTGATCTGTCGGTTAATTATAAAAAGAAGGAATACGACTTTAGAAAAATGGACGGTTGAGATGCAAAGAAGTGGGGCCATAATGAAGCATCCAAGAAACTTGCGAATCCATTTTGGTATTAATGAATGATAGATAAATGGTGTTATAAACATTGAAGGCAGCTAAAAAGCAACGTTTCTCATAAATTCTTGGCCATTAATCTCTCTCGTTTGCTCCAAAAGAAGAAGAAGAAAGATGACGAAAGACAGGAAGATCGGAGTAGCGATGGATTTCTCAGAGAGCAGCAAAAACGCACTTCAATGGGCAATTGATAACTTAGCTGATAAAGGAGACACACTTTACATCATCCACACTCTTCCTCTCTCTGATGATGAATCTCGTAACTCCCTCTGGTTCAAAACCGGTTCTCGTAAGTTTCTCTTTCTTTCTTTTGTTTTCTTTTGATTTCTTGGTTTACTCCGGTTTATGTTTATTCCTTCTGCAGCTCTCATACCCTTGGTAGAGTTCAGGGAACCGGAGATTATGGACAAATATGGTGTCAAAATCGACATCGTATGTCTTGACATGCTCGACACTGGTTCGAGGCAGAAAGAGGTTTTATTTTTTTTATCTGGGGTTTCGATTATTGTTGGATCATTTACTTGATAAATGATGATGATGATTCATTGGTGGTATATAATTAATTAGGTGAATGTAGTGACGAAATTGTACTGGGGAGATGCAAGAGAAAAACTCGTTGATGCTGTTAAAGATCTTAAACTTGATTCTCTTGTCATGGGAAGCAGAGGCCTCACTGCCCTTCAGAGGTTTTTTCTTTCTACTTCTTGTTTCCTAATTCTGATTTATCCAATTTTTATATACCCATATTTTTCCTAAGCTTTAGTATTATTGATGTAGAATTGTAATTTGTGAGAATGATTGATTAGCATTGTCATTCATTTCACTTGCTGTAGGTTCAAAATGCTTGATTTTAACAACTTCTGTTACCTAGTTGCTTTCAGACCTTGGTTTACCATTCTAAAACCATCTCATTTTTCCTGGATTCATTTTAAATGCTCCTCTAAATTAAACCTCATTCTAATTTTTATTATGAAGATATTTTTCATGTTTAAAAGATAAAACAATTTTAATAAAAGACTTCTTTGACAAGTACTTCTCACCGAAAAGTACCTAAGTTTAGTGAAAAGCAGTAACAAATTAAGAGTTTAGGCCCAGCTTTTATATTTTTTCTTTCGTCGTTGTATTATAATAAGAAAAATACAACATATTCAGGATTCTTTCTTATGCTTAGTGGCCAAGAATTTTCAGAAAAATTATAACCTTTTTACTAAGTCTTGTCTATCATTTTTTATTCATCAAATATTGAAGACAGACAATTTATAAATGCTTATCTGTAAATGACTAATTATTTTGATAAAAATAAAATGGAAACAGGATAATCATGGGAAGCGTGAGTAGCTTTGTCCTCCAACACGCACCTTGCCCTGTCACCGTCGTGAAGGATCACAGTTCTCACTAATAAAGCTGTCTTTTCTTTTCTCATATATATGTCCTACTACAATAATCATCATCACATTTTCTGTTTTCAATCAATTTTAAAAACATTTGTGCTGTTTGTATTCGAAATTATATCAATCTATTTAATGAATCATACACTTGTCGACAACAAAACAAAAACAAGAGAGCTCAAAGTTTTCTGTTCTAGTTTTGGGGTTTCTTGCTTTCTATCTGAGGTTATTATTTTTTATGTGTTTTTGCTGGAATCACTCCATGTGATTTGCTTTAACATGTGCTGGGTTCGAGTAAATAGTATCAACTAGCTTCCACTTCCCCCACAAGGAATTATGACCCCTCAGCCATCTGAAAAGCAAGAACATTCTCACACTTTGTGAAGAACTTTACTCTCTACTTTCCTTGTCTTTTGCACCATCTCTACTTGAAAGGCCTGACGAGAAACATGACTATGGCCGAGAATTTCCTCTACACGCAAGAAGACTGAAAATCCCACAGGTCAAACAATGCAAACCTCCTTAAACAGCACAAGCTAACTCTAGTAGGAAGACTCACCAACCCTATGGCTCAAAAAATCTGGTATCTCATCCCTTTCCTTTCTGAAAACTGGAAATTCTCTTCCCGGCCTAAGGGAGCAGATCTAGGCCAATGACTATTTCAGTTCCAGTTCTCAAAGGAGGAAAACCTCCAAAGTGTGCTCGAATACAATACTTATTACTTTGCTCGGTGGATGATTCTTCTTGAAAGGTGGGAACCCACTATTTCCAAATAATTCCCAAATCATATCCCCTTCTGGATCATAGTCCAGAAACTCTCATTTCATATGTAGACTGAAGACACAATCAAAGCTATTCGTGAAGAAGTGGAGCTTGTCAAGGAGGTGGAAGTCTCAACTCTCTCAGCCATGATGAAAGTTCAAATAAATGGTATTCTTCCCTTGTAACTGAAACTACACTAAAATTCCCAAATGGATACAAGGTGGTAGCAACCCTGGTGTATGAAAAGTTAGAAAAATACTGCCATCTTTGCGAAACATTAACTCATGAACAACAAGACTGTATCGAAGCTATAGCAAGTGACAAAAGCAACCCCTCTCTGTCGTATATATGAGAAGGTTAGGGATGGACTCAGGACAACGGATCTCAGGCGGTGGTAGCTCCTAGAGATCATCAAAAACATCCAATGGCAAGTCCTGACTAAGAGGAACCTACAAGAGGAAAAAGACTCTCTTATCAATAGAGAAAATCCTCATCGAACACCCAACTCAACAATGGATCTCAACTCCCTTGGAAACCAATCAAAAGCGATAGTGGAAATGGTTTTGCGGGTCCTCTAGCGTCCGTAACCACTGCAGCTCAGAATGACAATGTGTTGGAAGCTGATGAAATTGTCACTCCAGCCCCAATGATGAGAGTGGATATCGCATTATCCAATGCCCCAAGAAAATCCCAAAGAAAATCACATATACAAGGACTTTACCACTCAATTAACCATATACACTACCATGCCATTATAGTATATAAGATGTCAATCCAATCAAGTGCAACTACTAACAATCAGGATATAATAAAATAAATTCAAACCAATCAGATATGGTGATTTGTCTATCAACATAAATGAACAATTAAACAAGTAGAGAGCTGAAAGAAATAACAATAAAGTAAATAAAACTATAATCATGAAAGTTATCATAGAAACAGAGCAATGACAGAAAAACAAAGAAATAAACAGAAATAGAGTAATAGAAAACAAAGAGAAAGGGGAACCTTGAGGAGTGGAAATAACGGATTAGTGGTTCACTTATATCTACTAGGCTACTTAACAAAACTCACACAAAACGGATCTCTAGGCTTTAGGTTAATAAAAATGGAACCCACTTTCTTGGTAATCAATCTTAGAGAAGCTATCAACAGACCCTGTCATCATAGGCATTAACAACCTATCATGTGTTATAAACAACTCATTCTAGCCAATAAACATCATAAGCAATCAATTTCTTGTGTTAGGAATGCAAATATCTGAAATGGCTAAGTGAGATATTTTAACAAACACCTTCTAGGTGCTAAAATGTCTAACTTCAGATTTCACATGATTAGAATAAAATAAGTATTAATGACATCAAATAAGAAGAGATCTAACTAAACTAACCTTAAGCAACCTAAAAAATGTAAGATCCACATAAACCTAACCCATTTTCTCAAGAATCCCAAGTAATCTACTCAGAAATCATGAAGAACACTAAAAACCGAGAAAATAGAATGAACTACATGATCAGAATGATAAGAAAGAAATAAAAAAGATTAAAAGGAAAGTAGAAATTTCATAAGAAAATGGAGAACAAGGTTTAATCCAGAAGTACAAAAAAGATAATGTTCTAAGTGTTCTTTCACAAAAGAGGTAATAAAACATGGACAAAGGGGGCCTCCCAATTGGGGTTTTATAAGCACTTATGTAAGACCAAAAAGTGTCATCTAGCTTGACCGCCCAATCATATTTTGAAACACTCATAACTCTAGCAAAAATAGCTTTAATATGCTTATTAGAAACCTCAACTTGGTCGCTGGTCTGAGGATGATAAGGAGTTACTACCTTGTGTTTTACCCCATGCTTCTTCAACTAATTCTCAAACAGTTTGTTGATAAAGTTGGAGCTTCCATCACTTATCACAACCCTTGGCACTCCAAATCTATGGAAAATAACACAAGAAAATAGCTTCAAGACCACCTTAGCATCATGGGTTGGGAAAACAATTTCCTAACCCATATGCAGACATAGTTCACACCCACTAGTATGTAGTTGTTTCCATGTGATGGTGGATTGAATGGTCCCATGAAGTCAATTCCCCAGCAGTCAAAAACTTCAGCTTCCAAAATAGAATTGTAGCATCATTTTGCTAGCTGATGTTTCCCATCCTTTGGCATAATGACCACCATAAGAAGATCCATGACAATGTTCTAAAACTCCTTGTACTTCCTCCTCAGGCGTCTCCTAAATAACTCATCAGACCCTTTTCCTGTTGAGGTAAGGTTCATTCTAGAAATAGTGGTTAATGTCTTTGAAGAATTTTTTCCTTCGATAGGAATTAAAACTCTTTGGGATTTCTCCTTTAACCAAATAGTTCACTAGATCAACATACCAAGGAAAACTCTCATCCTTTAAGTCCATGACTCCAGCAAGTGTCTCCTTGATTTTATAACCTATAACAACTGTAACTGAGGCTAAGAGTTGTTCTTCTGGCATAAAGTCATCAACTGGAATCGAATCCTCTATCCTCATTCTATACAAATAGTCAGCTACTCCATTTTCAGTCCCCTTTTTGTCTAAAATCTCCATATTAAAATCCTAAAGCAAGAGAATCCCTCTTAGTAACCTCAGTTTGGTGTCTTTCTTGGCACAGATCTGCCTCAGTACTGCATGATATATATAAACTATGACCTTTGAACCAACCATGTAGTTTCTAAGCTTCTCAAATGTGGATGCCACTGCCAATAGCTCATTCTCTGTAGTGGCATATCTACCATGAGTCTCATCAAAGGTCCTGCTTGCACAATATATTACATGAAGCTGTTTGTCGAGTCTCTACCCAAGAACTACTCCAACTCCATAATTGAAGCACCGAACATGATTTTGAAAGGATGATCCTAGTTAGGAGCTTGGACAATTGGTGCTGAAGTTAGAGCTTCATTGATCAAGTGGAAAGCCTTCAAGTTGTCAGTAACAAATTCGAAGTCTTGCATATAGCCTAATGAGAGATCTTGCAATTTTGGAGAAGTCTTTAATAAACCTCTTGTAAAACCCAGCATGACCCACAAAACTCATGATGTACTTGACATTCCTTGGAGATTGCAACTGAACCATAACTTCAATCTCGGCTTGGTTAACCTCAATCCCCTTCTCTCAAATCTTATGCCCAAGCATTATACTCTCTTTGGCCATAAAGTGACACTTTTCTCAGTTCAGCACAAGATTGGTCACCTCACACCTAGAAAGTACCCTACACAAATTCAACAAACAAAAGGAGGAAGAAGAGCCATAGACAGAGAAATCATCCATGAACACCTCAACCATCTCGTCAATTAAATATGAAAGTATCAAAATCATACATCACTGAAAAGTGGCAGGGGCATTGCATAAACCAAAAGGCATTCTCCTATGCGAAAGTGCCATATGGATAGGTGAATGTCGTTTTCTTATGGTCATTTTGGTAAAAAGGGATTTGAAAGAATCCACTATACCCATCGAGCAAGCAGTAATAAGGATGATTAGCTAATCTCTTAAGCATTTGATCAATAAATGACAATGGAATGTGATCATTTCTAGATGCATAGTTAAGCTTCCTAAAATCAATGCACATCCTATGCCCAGTGATGGTTCTAGTAGGAATTAGTTCATTTTCCTCATTCTTATCTACAATTATTCCTCCCTTTTTAGGCACACATGAACAAGTGATACCCATATACTATCAGAGATTGGATAAATCACATCAACATCAAGTAGTCTAAGTATTTCCTTTTTAACCACTTCTTTCAGATTATGATTCAATCTCCTTTTAGGTTTACTGCTAGAGTAAGATTCATCTTCAAGGTGAATCCTATGGGGTCAGAGACTAGGTGATATGCCTTTAATTTCATCCAAAGAATACCCTTTAGCCTTTCTGAACTATTTCAGCTCAGTCAACAGCAAATGCGATTCATCATCATTCAATGCATCATTGACTATAACATGGTATGTGGAGTTGGGAACCAAAAAAAGCGTACATTAGCCCACTCAGAAGTGGTTTCATATCCACTTTAGGTGCATTAAGTTCGAACCAGCCGTCTGACACCAGGATGTTCAACTTGACTTTCCATATAACGTCGGATATCGAGTAGGGACTGAAAACAATCATTTCTTGGTTTGTTGAGGTTAAATATTTCTCAATTACTGTCGTGGCCTCTGTTCAGACCAAATCTTTGAATTCAACTGATCCCTTTACAGCCTTGTGGGAATCCAACAACTTCCCATAACATTCTGTTTCCTTATGGAGATAACCATCAACAACATTTTTAGTTAGCAGAACCTAGAGGTGATCTTCTTTTGCTAATTCTTCCAGCAGCTCATAAGCTAGAGTGTTTCTTGTACCAAAAAACTGACCCTGAATGGTTGGTTTCCTCATGATGTCCTTGATGAAAAATTCATCTTGAAGTCCTTACCCAATTATAACTCAACTGTGTCATTCTTGACATCTTTTACAGCCCCAACTATTGCTAAGAAGGGTCACCTGAAAAGCAATGGATCCGTAGGTTCTTTATCCAAGATCATCAAGTAGTTTCTGGACTACTCTTCTTTGAACTATGGCACTGCACTCAAAAGTGAGAACCACCACTCTCTTTACTTATTTAGCTATTTCCTTAACTGCATCATTCAAGAACTTGTGGTAAGGAGGTACCAACATGAAGACATCCAAGATATGAATCTTAAGCTCAGTTTCCTTCATCTGCTTATCAAACAAAGCTTTGTATTTCTCAACTTACTCCTCAAACCATCCATGAAAATGCAACCGAGGTTTGTAAGATGGGGGAACAAAACATTTGCTTTTTTCCTTTGGAATAGCAGAATTTTGGTGCTAAATGAAGCTTAGCTCGACCTGGGACATCGAGCTGGACATCGAGTTGAGTATCAGAGGCAGTGTTTTTGGGCTTGCCTTTCTCTATTGAGGGCCCTGTATAGGAGGCCCCTGTGCATTCAGTGCTAAAGTGTTTGAACTATGTGGGTTGTCCATTCCCACTACTTCTTCTTGGTCACTGTGATTTCTGGCTCTTTGTTCCTTCAACGCACGTGGTACCTAATCAATATTGTCGAAAGAACGAACAAGGTTCTGGTTGCATTTAGAACATGCCTGCATACAACGAGAAGAATAAATTTGACCTTGTGCTCGAGTTGTGACGTCGAGATGAGTGATAGAGCTGTAGAATCACCTGAAAGAGATAGAAAAAGGTATAACCAGAAGTAGGTAACCAATCGTGAAACATAAATAAACTTGACTACAAGGATTTTACCACTCAATTATTCTTATGCACTCTCATGTCATTGTAGTACATAAGATGTCAATTCAATCAGGTGCAACTACTAACAATCAGGATATAATCCAATCAATCAAATTCAAGATAATCGGATATGGTGATTTGTATATCAACCTAATGAATACTTAAACAAGTAGATAGCTCAAAGAAATAGCAATAAAGTAAACAAAACTAGAATCAAGAAAATTATCAGAGAATATAGCAATAGCAGAAAAACAAAGAAATAAACAGAAAACAAAGTAATAGCAAACAATGAGAAAGAGGGCCCTTGAGGAGTTTGAATAATGGACCAGTGGTTCACTTAGGTCTACTAGGCTACATAAGAAAACTCACATAGAGAGGATCTCTAGCCTATAAATTCATAAACTATTGAATCCACATTACAAGCAATCAATATCAGGTAAGCTATCAACAAAACTTATCATCATAGGCGTTCAAAAACCTATCAGGAATTAAGAAACAACTCATTCTAGCCAATAAACATCATAAACAATCAATCCCTTGAGTTAAGAATGTAAATCTCTAAATGGCCCAGATTTTGTCAAACACCTTCTGGATGCTAAAATATCTAAGTTTAGATTTCAAATAATCAGAATGAAATAATCATTAATAATATCAAATAAGAAGAGATCTAACTAAACTAACTTTAAGAGATCTAGAAAACCTAAAATCCACACTAATCTAACACATTTCTTCCAGAGCCCTACACACTCTACTCAGAAATAGAGAAGAACACTAAAACCCATGAAAATAGAATGAAATGCATAATCACAAAGATACAAAATAAATAAACAAGATTAAAAGAACATTAGAAATTGCATTAAAAAAATGAAAAACAAGCTTTAGATCTAGAATTACAAAAGAGAGAATGTTTTAAGTGTTCTTTCACAAAAGAGACAATAAATCGTGGACAAAGGGTTCTAATCACATAAAATGGGTAATTATACCCTTACTAGATGATGTCTCGTGCTATGCACAGGTTAAGTAATATTTGTATGTTTTATTTATTTATTTATGGTTTGATTTATAAATGTAAATTTATT
>OVBA01004698.1:0-22522 GCA_900406435.1 Lepidium aucheri
TTACTACTTTAATTATTATTTTATTCTTAGAAACCCAAAATAAGAAACCCTTGCTCTAAGGTTTCAGTCAGAACAAGGTTAACAAAAAAAAAAACTAAGAGGATTTCATCAAAACTAATCTATGATCATGAAAATATCCTAATACATTTTTATTTGTTAAAAATATTTTGGGGTAAATAGACATAAACATATTTTGTTCCTTTTAGGTTCAAAAAATAAATTACATGTTGAGTTTAGGAGAATGGAACGGTGGACATAATTTTGTAGAGGATATGTCCATGTCTATGAATGAGAAATATTGGTTTATTGTGAACATATGAGACATATATCCATGTCTATTTCAATATGAGACATCTGTCTACGTCCATTTATATAAATATGGTTTAGCGTGGACATATTAGAGTTATGTTCATGTCCATTTAGATATAAGACGTAAGTCCATTTACATAAAATTGGTTTTGCTTGGACATATGTATCATATGTCCATATCTATTTACATAAAATTGGTGTAGTGTGGATATATAAGACATATGCCCATATCCATTTACATAAAATTGGTTTATCGTGGATATATAAACATATGTTCATGTCTATTTTAATATAAAACATATGTCCCAGTCTCTCGTAAAAGTAAATGGAAAAGGGCAAAAAAGTAAAGAAAAAATAATGATTATGTTTATGTTCCTTTTCAGACGTAATTTTAATAAAATGAAAAATTAATTATTTTTGATACTTTTACAAAGATTTTAGAGTATTTTTCAGAATTATTTTTTCATCAAATGGATAGTGCCGAAACATTACACGTACAATCGTATCAGATATGAGGATTAAAATGATTAAAAATCGAATTTAAACCCTATAATATATACAGACAGCTAGCTAGAATATATTTTCCTAGATCAATATAGGAACGAGAATATCATGTGTGGAAAAAGGATGATTAATATTTAAATACCTTTTACTTTTTTTATTTTTACTTGAAAATACATAATATATTTAAATTAAACATATTCGCATTCATGTTTTCGTTCTTTTCCTAACAATAATTAGAATGTTTTGTCCATTTATTTGATTATAAGTTTATAACTTAAACATTAATTAAGAAAATTATCTAGAAAATTATATTATTTTATAATTAAATTAGCATAGATACCAACATGTATCATGTGTCAAGTGTTAGTTCTGTATCACAATCAAAACTATTTCTTTTAAATCATATAATCTAACAAAAAATCGAGTTTTTAGTGTATGATTTTGAAATACAATGAATGTGAGTTCCTGTGTTTTATAGACATTAATAGATTCAGTGAATTAATTACAATTCAGATACATAGTAACAAAAAAAGCTCCTTAATGTGTGCAAATTGCCGATTATATTTTTACAAACTTTTCCCGCCAAAAAAAAAATTTCCCGCCAAAATTTTTTTTTTAATGGAATTTCAAAAAAAAAAGTTTGCGGAAAACAAAAAATTTCCCGCCAAAAAAAAGTTTTCCCGCCAAAATTTTTTTATAAGTGTGCTTATAAATCTTTACAAAATTTTTATAAACACCTTATAAATTTTTATAAACGTCTTATAAATTATTATAAACACCTTATAAATTTTTTATAGACATCTTATAAATTTTATAATTTTATAAGGTCTCCTATAAAGCCTTATAAATTTTGATAAACACGTTAGAAATTTTTTATAAACACCTTATAAATTTTTAAGCTCTATTATAAAGCCTTATAAATTATATAAGCTCTATTTTAAAACCTTATANAAGCTCTATTTTAAAGTCTTATAAATTTTATATGGTCTCTTAAAAAGTCTTATAAACTTTTATAAGCTCTCTTATAAAATTTTGTAAATACCTTATAAAATTTAATAAGCACCTGACAAATTTTTTATAAACACATTATAAATTTTATAAGTTATCTTATACTCCTTCTATTTTTAATTAGTTGATGTTTTACAAATTTCACACATATTAAGAAATTTTGTGAAATGACATTATACCCTTATTTATTACTTGATTATAAAAAATTAAAGAAGTGAGAAGACAAAGAAAAAAAATTAAATAAGGGCAAAATAAGAAAATTTAGGTCAATTATGCATTAAAAATGCAAAATATCAACTATTTAAAAACAAAATTATTTCCTAGAACATCAAGTAATAAAAAACAGAGGGAGTAAAACGTAATAAATTATATAAGCTCTATCATAAAAAGCCTTATAAATTTTATAAGGTCTCTTATAAAACCTTGTAAATTTTATAAACTCTCTTATAAAGCCTTATAAATTTTATAAGCTCTCTTATAAAATTTTTTTATAGACTCCCTTATAAATATTTTTTTGGTGGGAAAAAAAAATTTTGGTGGAAAAAAAGTTTTTTTTGGCGGAAAAATTTATATAAAATTAATAACTTAAGGGTATTTTGGTCATTTTTCCATAATGAGGGGCATTTTTTGAAAATGTCCAAAAAATGAGGGTAGTGATGAAAATGTCCTCCTTTGAGAGACATTTTTGCAATTCTCCCAAAAAATTATTTATCTAATTTTAAAGCTATTTTAAAAACTATTTATGTGATGTTTGATTTTTACAATAATTTGGTTATTAATTTAATTTTGAGAGTCAATAATTAGATAACCAACTTATAACTATATCAATACGAAGACTGATACTTATATGTTTCTCTTGATTCACTAATGTTATCAATATGATATTCGCGCGCGAGTTTCTTTGATTCACAACACTTGTTACTTTTATCTTTTCTTTCCTTAAATTGTAATTGCTTAAACTTATTTATTACATGAATATAAGCATTCAATTTAATTTTAGTTTTTTCTTGATTTTTGATATTCGGTATATGAATAAATACATACAACCTTTTTTTAATGTAATAATATACAATTTATAATTCCTGTAATTTATTTGTAAATTAAAGTTGTGTCTTGCTCAAATAGAACCAAATACATAATACTTTTAATTTTGCATATAAGTTAGAAAAAGATAGTTTAATATAAAAGTTGTATGCTTAGTTTCCTGATATTTATTGAAATGTAGTTATGATGTTTATTAATAAATTTGGCTTTTATATTTAAAAATAGGTTTGATTATGTGTATAAATTTTTTAATTTTAGTGGTAGTTTGAATTAGTGATAACAATGATGTGTATTATTGTTTTAATTTTATTGGTAGTTTAAATTAATGATGATGCTAATGTGCCACTACCAGAAAATTTAAAAACGCCACATTAGTCTCCTTTTATATATATAATAATGTATAATGAGAAAACAATAATCAATAGTCATAAAGTCAAAGTAAAATCCAAGGAGTATCGGATCTAATACCATTCTTTCACTTGCATACAAAAAATATCTTTGTATTTTATCATATTCCACTAATTTGCCTTTTACAAATAAGAAAATTTAGTCGGTGAATTAAATATCCGTATAAGAAATGCGTATTTTACTGCTCTTGCTTCATACATTTCATTTTTATCACTGTCTTAATAAATATACTACGTTGGTGTTGTTTAATACTCCATGTACTATATTAGTATTGTGTGGTTGATTTGAGTTTTATAACCTACAAGATTTTATAAGGTTAAAGAATTATTCATGTGTTTTCTTTTTACATGTAATTCTTATAGGTTTTTAAATTATCAAGTTAGTAATTTAGTTAGTTGTATTAGAGAGTTAACTTATGTTTTTTTGTTAATATTGAGCATAACTGGTCGACCCATTAGCCAACTTTTTACTAATGTAGGTAATAGAAATCGATATCTCGATATGCACATGCGTTTACTTTTAGTGAATTTCCTATCTGCCACTAGACCAAAAACCACATGCATTATGTTTTCTAGTTTGTAAATTCTCTCTATTTTGGGCTTAAATGGTTCATAAAAAAAATCTAAATTATACCACACAAAGTAGTATGATTATCCAAAGCCGAATTCGATTAAATATAAATTGTGCATATAGTCATGACCAAATAAGTTGTGGCTTGACCTTTTAATCTAATGAGTTGTGTTGGAAAAAAAGGAAGGCATGACCAAAAAACTTATTCTTAGTAATAATATCGCAATATCTGATTAGATAATATAATCTTATACTAATTTAGAGTCACCAATGTATAAATTCATATAAAATTCTGGTATGCAGAAGGACACGAAATTGATATTGTTCCAAGAGATAATTTATTAAAAGTCTGTCTTAGAATTTTGTTGATGTATGAATTTAGACTAGATCTTTCATTTTCTATAGATCATATATGTCATATATGAATGGATGTGATCAATACATGTCTCATACGTTTCCTCTACATACAAAAGAACTAGGATCATATTTGAATAAAAATTCTGCAATTGATTTAAGGAAATTAATTGTAAGGCATAACCATAAATTTAATGATGAAATAATCATTACGTTTTTAGAGGCTACAATGAGAATATGCATAGAGATCAAACACATAAAAAGTTGAACAAGAGTCAATATCAACAAATGAATCATAATGATAATACGATTTGGTCTGCAGATTAATAGTAAAGGCATGCCATGTGCATTTATTTAGAAAAAATATATGTACTATTTGATTCTTATATTAGCGTTTTTTTTTAATATTGAGCAATAATTGGCTGTCAAAACTCCTTATAATACAAACTCTGTATAACATATATAACGTAATTTGATTTTTAAATATGCAAATACACCTATTTTTAGTTGACGTACTACTTAGCATTAGAGTAAAGACCACTCGCATATTAGAATTTTTAAAATGTAAAAATATTATAAAATATTGTTTCTGTAATCTTTGACACTTGCATGTACTTTTTTATGCGACCATATTTAAAAGTTACCATGATGAATTTATTATACTTTATAATATATTTTTTTCAGCCAAGCGTTTATGACTTGACTATGTCTTGTTCATTTATTTTAATAAATTATTATATAGTTGATATGAGTTGGCACAACGATTTGCCTACTAGTTAGATGTAACCCTTTGGATCTCAAAATCGAATTAATCAATTAAAATAGAATAATAGTTACAAATAATATAACGTAATCAATCAACTGTATTACACAACAGGTTTTATTCAGAATCATACAAAGATATCAATAATGTTAAATAATACAGAAACTTTGTTATATCCTAATCATCATCTCATGTTTTAAATGTAGAAAGACCATAAGACAAAATACAACATTTTTTAATACTGTAAGTTGTGATTAATCAATAGAGATGATCCAAAACTTTAGACAATAACTAATACTAAAAGGACAAAAAAAGAAAATAGAATGTTGACAGTATATAATATACATATGTATGTGAAGAAGAAGGCTGCTAAGGAATACGAAAGACAAATGATTAGATAACGACAAATAATGTTAAATCCGTCACTCTTTCTCCAATCAACACACATAATCTTCATTAGCAATAAACACAATCATCTCTTATTTATCAACAATTAAATCGATAAAATTTTACTTATAATCTAAATTTTTTTTTGAAATTAACAAAACAATGTAGCTAACGAACACGAATTCAGATTTTTTGAAATTAACAAAACAATGTAGCTAACGAACACGAATTTAAATGAAAATAAGTTGAATTTCTTAATAATAAAATACTAATACTTTTTTTTAGAATTTAATTTTTATTTTTTAAAAAGTTATGTTCAATAGAATAAGGACATATAGCAAAATAAGTTTCTTGCTTGAGAACCCATCACATTCTCTCTCTTATTTTTGTAATTTTTTATATTTTTAATATTAAGAACTCTTCTTCATAATCTCTTGGAGATGGTGTTAGATAGTAACAATATCCCACATTGGAATTTGGGTCACTCTAACATAATATATATAATCTAAGAGCCAATCCACTCGTTGCTAATTAGTTTTGTGTTAAAAACCTATAATTTAATAATAACAAAAATAACATTAAACTAATTAAACTGCTTAACTAAACACACTTCACCCGGACATAAATCTCTTTAAAAAGAAAAAAAAAACTTAGGCAATAAACTCTAAAGATATACATGGATCTTTCTCCCTCGAATTTTTATAGCCATCACTTTTCTTTAGAAATATATATATATATATATATATATGTATATTTACACAAATGATCCTTGTTGTTCAGCTAATAACCGGTATTGTCTTTTATAGGTTCTCATTAATACACGACTGTAGTGCTAAGGTGTGGTCGGACAACTTTGGTGCCATAACTCGACTCTTCAAGATGTTACACGTCAGTCCTATAAAAAATCGTGAGTGTAAAAATTCGATGTTGAACAAAAGAAAGAGAAAATAATATATTTATTTTATTTGGTTTGCCCTAATGTTAGGTAGCTATTCCATCGGGAGAAAAAAAACAAAGAACAGGCATCTACTGTTTTAAAATTTGTTCCTTTTCATTCTTGAGCTTCTTAACTAAATATGAATGACATCAACATGTCCACTTTTGATTTATGTTTTATCACTACATCATTCAAATTCACATAATCTAAGGCAATAATAGATTTTCAAGATTAATTATATGTAGGACATATTGTTTCAATGTGAAAAATGTGGAGTATCTGACGATGCATGTATGTGATTGGAATTCATGTATATTTCCACCTCGGCAAGATCATTAAACATTACTTTTTTTGATTCATTGATTAGCCAAATAACAAATGAAGTTAACCATAATAGTAGTTTCTTTAATAACTATTTGATTTATAATCAAACTCCAATAATATGATACCGAGTTATACAACTATACGGAGTCGAACTATTAATTTGTGAATTTCTCTTTTTAATTTATTAAAAAAATTGAATGGAATATTTTATTATATATAATCTTGGTGATCCGGATTTTTATCATCTCACTACTCTCAAGTTTATTAATTATTGAGTACTGCTGGACAAAGTAAATTAGTAGGCCTTAGTCCAGTGGAAACTTTCCTAGGACATGGTACTTGAACATTTAAAATTTATAAAAGACGTCAAACCTAAAACATATACAAATTTAAGGTCTCCATCCTAATACCATTAAATGTAGTTTAGTTTTAACAATAAAGTGTAGTATTATATTGAAAAATTTGTTCACTATATCAGTTGGTTTTTTTTGTCTAACTAGTACGGAAACCGTTCAAAGAAACATCATTCACAAAAATATGATTTCTAGATAATCTTCTAACATCACAGGCCAGGAAATCTACCTTTTAATTTAAAAATCTAGGAATTAAAACTAAAAAACAGCTTCGAAAAGGTTTTGTGTTTTACCTTGTATATGAATCCTCCACATATTCTTCATCTCTGAGTAGTCTGTAGCAAACTCCACATATGTGATCTGCAGCGATACAAGACTTACCATTGCCCATAGAAGAGCCTTAAACTCTAAATGTAGTGAAGAAAGACTTCGTGTTTTACCTTGTGCTCTCATGTTAGCCTCTCGGTTAGGCCATCTGGAAAGTAATACCAACCTATGCCTGAGAAAATGTCTGAATCTTCCAGGATGCGTTTACAAAGGCTGGAAGAATCATGAGAGGTTGAATAAAAGCTCCTTCTGCTGACTCTTAAATGTAGAAGTTGCATAAACTTGATGAATCTTCCCTTGTTTGGCATGTTCTCGTACCTCGGCCTCAGTTTCTGCTAATTTTACAATATCTCTTGGATCCTAGAAATATTCGAGAAAGCCTTTTAATTATGTGCTTTTCAAATATACCATAAGAGATATGGGTAGCTCTGCTTGTCCACCTCCTTTGGATTTTTCCAGAAAAACTGAAATATGTCTGAATATATCGATGTATTTGGAAAGAAATCTGGACCTGATGGATTCTAGATAATGCTCATGTTTGTAATGTTGGAAGACATTCAAATACAATATGATTAACTATCTCCTATTCTGCTCTACATATGTCACATGACTTCTTACAATTAATACATTTATGCAGCAATATGTTTTGATATTGCGTGCCAGATAAAATGTTTAATTTTTTATGGTCCATATATTTTTCATATTTTAACTTAAAGGGCTTGAATATTTAAACCATATAATCCCATGACAAAAGAGAAATATTCTCGTCAATCCATTAACCAGATTTTACTGAATGAATCATGTATTTATGAAATGTCATCCAAATCTATTCTCCCTAGTTCGCCTTGGAATTGGTATACCCAAAATCAGTTTTACATCATGCCGAACAAACAATTGCCAAATCAAAACATGTTTCCAAGTTCTTATGATCTATTAGTTCACAAACTCTCAAATCCATATAAATATTTGGTCTCAACCCTACTGCAGGTCTGGGGATTTGGTCAGGAATCCAAGGGTTTACCTATATTCTAATTTTTCTCCAGTTTCCAACTCTTTTGATTAGTTCTTTATTCACCAGTGATTTCGTGGATATAATGCTTTTCCAACTATAGATGTAGATTTATCCAAAAAAAAAAAAAATATAGATGTAGAGTAAATCTTTTTCGGTTCTATTGGGTTGTAGTTGTTGTAATATCTACTTTTAGAATCCTTAGATCTTCACAATGACTCTAAAATCCAAACCTCATTCGTTCTTACTTCTATATAAGTTTGTCCATTAAACCTGATAATTTCTTTCTAATTTAACGATTCCGGCTAATCAATGAGTCTCCATAATTTGCACATAGTTGATTATTATATGAAAAGTAAATTTGTATAAAACAGTGCCTTGATTTCTTACATTCTAAGTAAGTAAGAGATAATTTCAAGAGCAATGGAAGGACGTGTCACCAGATTAAGAAACGGTAATCCAATTTTCCCGCCGCATTATCTGCTCCCTCCCTCTAATTAAGGGTTTGTATTATTAGAAAAAAAGGAATGTATTTGTATTGCCTTTCCAATAGTTAACGTATTTGTGTTTCTAAACTTAGTTATTTTAATAGTATTTTTCTTGTGATTATATTCCAACCGAAATTTGTCCGCTTGTAGAAATATCTACTCATAAATTTATATTTTTTTTGTCTTGCTACTCATAAATTTATATTAAAAGAGTTTTGGCAATAAGACTTATTCATCAAATTTGTCGACGTATAACTATAGATATATGGTAAGTGACTTTTTAGTTTAATGGTACACAGTAAGTCTATTAAATAGTAGGCATATTTACATATCTAAAGATTGAATCTTACCGTCTACATTATGTAGAAACTTGGTTAATTAACCGGTCAGTTGTGACCTAATATTGACAAAAAAACCCTATAAATATATGTACCAATTATAGTAATTTTTGATATAGATAATTAAATTAGTTTTTTTAATTACTTTAGTTTTTTCTTGTTAACATTAGGCCATAACTGGCCTGCCTATTAGCCGAATTCCTACATAATGCAGAATTCAATCTATAAATGTATATGTGTGCATTCCTTTAGTGAACTTAGCACCTACCACTAAACTAAATGTCACTTATAATATATTAGTCTTTATATTAAAAGTAATTAGATCTACAAATCTGATCCATAATTTAAATCCTTCCCATCTTCAATAACTACCACGAGAAGCTATACAATTTTCTAAACCCAAAATTTAAAAATTACTAAGCAAATATAAATTTAACTTTTTTTGTTGTTGAAAATGTGAGAATTATTGAATCAGCAAAAAAATGATTACAAATGGATAATAAGGTTTGTAAGTAATAAACAGCTATAAAAAGAATAAAGGAATTTAGCTAGTAAAGACTTCAAACCATCTTCCTCTTAAACCTTCAAGTTTGTGATGCTCTTTATAATGAAAAGAAGTAATTATGTTTCTGGAGACTTTATTAATCATTTTTAACAATAAAGCAATATCGGAGCTATTTTTACCATGAATTTTAGAGTTTCAGTCTTTCCAAATATAATAGATTGAGGTTTGGAACATCATTTCGAGGAGTACTCTGTC
Organism: Lepidium aucheri; assembly: GCA_900406435.1. Lineage (NCBI taxonomy): Eukaryota > Viridiplantae > Streptophyta > Magnoliopsida > Brassicales > Brassicaceae > Lepidium > Lepidium aucheri. Next base: position 9,884 of record OVBA01004698.1, read on the forward strand.
AACATATCAACAATGAGAATCCATAATAGAGGCAATAGCTTATGGATGAACCAAGAAAATTGTTGCATAAGCCAAACCAGATGGAGAAAGTAAAAAGGCAAGCAAAAACAAATGGTCTTGAGATTCAAGAGGTTCACCACAGTAACTACAAAATTGGTGACCTCCCCAAAAATGAATACAAGTACCTGTTGCAAGTTTGTCCCTAATGACAAACCAACATATGAATGAGAAGTGGAGAATTTTTTGAGGGAACCAGATTAAATTTAACAGTTTAATCAAAATACTTCCTTACATTTTGCTAGAGCTAAAACTTGCATTATATAATCAACCACTTATTTAATATAATGCCAACGTTTTTTTCCATTGGTTTAATAATTTCCTTCATTCACTATCCGTCGAGTTTTCTTTTTATCGAATTGACTGCGAGTCATACCTGATTTAATAAACACAAGGGAAATTAAGAAGCAGCCTTATTAGACTCACTTTACGTTTGATTCCAAAACATGTGATCTTCTTGTCTTATCATACATATTGGACTAAAGATTTTTTTTCAAATGAATGAACTTCATTAATGAAAACCAAACTACATGATTTCGTGTTTCATATATAGCAGCAATTCGATTTATACATGACGAATTACTTTCACCAGACAAACACTCCTTTATCCTTATGAGCTTAAGCACTTATATATACGTCACTAGTAAGTACGTGAAAATCAAAACTCAAGATGACACATACACATGTATTATATCATTCAAGACATATTCTGAAACATATCCATTATTACTGTTCTAATAAATATGAAGTATGCTTAGCTTATTTGGACTAGATTCATATACTATAAATACTGTTTTTATTGATATGAAATATTTCGTCACAACAACTCATATTTTGTCAGAATATAAAATATTATTACAAATTTGTGAGAATTTATTAATGATTACAATAAAAGTGTCACAAATGTATATTGATACAAAAACATCACAATATACTTAGAACGAATAAATCTAAAAATAATTTCGCAAGAAATAGTTACGGAATAAAGTCGTAACGATATATTCAAATTCGTAATGATACAACTCTCAAATGTATAATAATGATTATATGTACGAAAATCAGTTTGGAATCGAACCTTCTCTCTTACTACTGCTTCAGTTTGTAAATTGAACACCATTAACCTACTTCAACTCTAAAACAATAATTTTATATTTTATGTGATATTATATATGAAATGATATTTAAATTCACTCGTTAAATGAGATATGATATAGAGACAATGATATAGGATCCACCATGAGCATAATTATTAAATATCCAGCTCACTAATAAGTTTCCTCATCAGGAATAGGCACAATCCTCAAGGATAGGCCTTTCTATTTTATCACATCCTTATTATAGTATGATTGTTATCCATTAATATTATGATTTAAACTTTCATCTACCATCTTTTTTTGTCTTTACCAATAACATCTAATATCAAATATAATATTTTTAACAAGTATAATTGTATAATCGAATTTCTTTCATTTTTATATAAATAAATATCAACAAAATAAAGTTTAAATTGTAATATCGTCTGTAAATTTCGAAACAAAGAAAACATGCATTACAGGATGGATTTAAGTGCGACAGTATATAAGTACATAAATTTCTATTATTATTCAGCTGGTCCCGCACCTATCTAATTTTTTTGGAGTTAAGCAAACAATAAAATTTTGATTCCTTTTTTCTCTTAAACAAAAAAAAAACAATGATTAAACTTAAAATATACTTATACGTTTCATCTTTAATATATGTAGTATGTAAAAGCAATCATACGATATTAATATTATTCTTTTGTCTTTACACAAACAAATCAAATATTACAACATTATGGGATATAATTTTTTTGCTATAGAAGCATATAACATAATGAATACATGAATAAATAAACAAACTCAAGTTAATAAATAATAATATACATCAAAATCTAACTTAATTAAACCAAAACTAAAATACTTTGATATGAGTTCCTAATATTTACGCAATTTTTGTAAACCTAGGGCAATATTTATTTAATTTTTTAGTTAGTCATCATGGTGTATAATCATTAATCACGTATCGCTGCCTTTATTCGGAATCGAGCATTTATCTAAAATACAAAATTGAGTTTTGTCTATATCTTAATAATTGTGGCCAATCTCTAGAATAAATCCAAGAATTTTGGAAACATCAACAAAAATAAGTTTTGTTCCAAGTTCACAGTGACTTCGGTTTCGTATTCATCATTAATGGACCCCTTACTCCCATCAATTGTTTCTAGTTTCATAAAAAGATTTATCTGTTTTCATCTGTTATCTAATTTCCATACGTGTTTACATAATCTACACATATACTACATATATATTAAAACTTTCGTCAATAGGTATTAGTAAAACAAATCAATTTATTTTACATTTTCTCACATAAACCACAATATATTCTGAATTCGAGACGTCAGTATTGCCACTCAAATTTAAGCTTAGATTCGCTCCCTACTCATATGAGTTCGTTGTCTTGCTAATTTGGTAATGTGCCCTATCGTTCCTGCCTATAAATCTCGTCTTAAATTATGGGCTTCTGATTTAAAATCAATTTGTAATGAGTAGATAACCTTTAAATCATATATATTAAAAAATGATCCAAATTTCCAAATATATGGTTATGTACTCGTATGAGGATATATGTTTGTTAGTTTGAAAGATTTAGATGAGTTTTCGATTGAATAAATACCATAAAACGAGAAAAATCTAGCTCGTGATCGATAGAGATAAATGAATTTGTGAATCTTGGAAAAAGATCATACAACGAGCTGCAATTTGGATGAGAAACTCATGAGTATACCAGTTTGAACTATTTTTTATAGTGATGTATATATATATATATATATTGATAATTTAGTGATGTATAATTTATATATGCATATGGTTGACCTGGTAATTATTGATTGATTTTTAATAAGCATACATTCTATACATATTGGACGTATATTGTCTCTAACATGTTAAATAAATAGGTCTCTCGTCACATATATATGCCACATTAGCATGTTACGCGTAATTTAGTTCTTGAAGAATCAATGTCAACTTATTAATCAAATTGGATCAGTGTATCTAGTCTGATCTACGTACTTATATATTAATTAAACAAAAAATATATTAAATCATAATTAAGAAAATACTAATCCAGTATCTAAATCAAACCAACCTATGGAGTTTAAAGGAGAAACAAATCCAAACATTGCAAAGGTAAATTAATAAGGAATTTTCTTTAGAATAGAATTCATAACTGATTTCCTTTTAGTAAGAGTTATATATTCATACTCTTGCATGCTCATTTACAACTTTACAACATGCTTTGCCAACCCATTCTCAATTTGTTATAAAATCAGAAAAATGTGATATATTTGACATATTAATTAGGTACATATGGTTTTGAGGATCGATCACACTGACCCCTTAAAATATAATGTTATATTTTTCCCTAAAAATATATGGCCAAGGATAATTCTATTGACATTATATAAATACTCTTTTGTTCCAAAATATATGATGTTTTAGAGAAAAAACTTTGTTCCAAATTATTTGATGTTTTTAATTTCCAATAAAATATTTATTATATTTTCAACTATTTTGAGTATTTGTATTATGTAGATTGATTTCTAATTGACTGAATAATTATTATGTAGATTAAAAGTAATATTTTTAATTAAAAAAGTCGAGAATTAAAAATTTTATTAATTTATGTATAAAAATCTTAAACATTACTTCCTCCATTTTAAAATGTAAGGGATTTTAAGATTTTTTGTTTCAATTTATAAGATGTTTTGCATAGTTCTAGACAAAATTTAATGAAGTTGTTATGTTTTGACATTTAATATTCTGCAGAATTATTTATGATTGGTTAGGTTGTATTTAAATTAAATATTAAACTAATTTGTAAGAAACAATTAGTATGTTTCTTAATCTTTATGAAAAAAGTTAAAACCCCTTATAAAATGAAACCAAGAGAGTATATAATTTGGAACAGATAGAGTATATATGTAAGCCATCCTTAATACTTATTGATGGCTGCAAAAAAAAACAGACCATAACCACCATAAAACCCTCGTGATAGGATTTGAATATTGATTAAAACTCGTAGATTCATCGAATGACAAAAGAAAAAGACAAAGTGTATTAACTTTCTTAAGATTTTTCTGTTAATATTTTTGATTTTTTTATAATGAAAAGCTGATTTATTACTTACCCCGAAAATCATATAGTCAAATTAAAACTTTAGACTATATCCAACCAATATATATAAATTTCATCCAATATATATACAAAATTTTCTTATGGCTACATATGTAGTTTCTTATGCCTATATATGGAATTTACCGAACAGTTTTATATATATAAAAGTAACCAAAATTAATCTAAATGTAAACGGGTATTTGAACAAGAAGAAAAAAAAGAAGGAAAAGTTTGGTTGATTTTCCATAAGTGGATAACAATGAAACCAAAAGAGAATATTTGATAATAGTGTCCCATGAGAGACACCTCACAACTAAGATTTCTTGTAACTTTGGTTTTTCATGAAACTTCCCACCATAACTAACTACACATTATTACACAAGCATGGACCCAATTATTCTTACAATATTGTAATTACTTGCATCTCATTTACATATATATCTACATGCATCCCATTTATTAGTCTAGTTTCTATACATCATATAAAGTTATAATTTCACACTAACTATAAATATATACATAATTAAACCTATATATATTTGTATCCACACCTCTCTCTCCTTCTCCCTCTCCATCTTTTTCCTTTCTCCTTTGAACTTTTACAGAACTTTCTATTGGCTGTAATATTCTCTTACAAACACATATTTAGTCACTGAAATGGGTTTGAAAGATATTGGATCCAAATTGCCACCAGGTTTTCGATTTCATCCAAGTGATGAAGAGTTGGTTTGTCATTATCTTTGCAATAAGATTAAAGCCAAATCTGATCATGGTGATGTTGAAGATGAAGATGAAGCTTTGAAGAGTTCTACTGATCTTGTCGAGATTGACTTGCATATCTGTGAGCCATGGCAGCTTCCTGGTAACTTATTCATCTTTCGTATTCTGATATTATATATATTTGAATATAGCTGCCTTTTGGTGGATTTCAAATAGCTTTCATAAAGATTCTTGAAACTTTCCACACACATAAAAATAATCTTAAAATTAACTAAATAAATATAAAGAAGAAAACAGAGTCTTGAAATCAGATTACTTTGTTAACATATTAGTATTATATATGCCATTAGATGATGTTTACTTCTGTGTATTAGTCAGATATTATCATACATGTATATATATATATATATGCATATTATATACTCGCATGCAAATTTCTATAAAGAATCTATACAGATTTACAGAGTATTAATGATATGTTTTTACTCAAAAACGAATATTCGTATTCTTCATTTCTGAAAAAGGAATGAAAGATAATGATATATTTGATTGTATATATGAACTCATACGGGTGATGTATTCACATAAATTCTATATCTGAACTGAATTCTTAATCATGATTTATAATTGCATTAAAATAGTTCAAAACATTATCTAGATAGTGTCATGATTAGTTGGGATACTTGCAAGTTTTTTTAATAATACGGTTTCGATTAGCTTTATATATAAAAAACAAGGATTCTGTACAAAACAGCAAATATGCAAAACACAGCTGTCGTTATAGAATACTCGTAAATTAGTACATTTTAACATATATATATAATTATTATATGTGTTTGTATGCTTCTAGTTTTCATTATTTGTTTGTGGTTCGTTTTTATTATACTTTGAGAAATTTAGGAAGCTTTTTCAAAAGGGGACCGAGAATCCTGTTGTCACTTTTTTTTCTTAACGTTTTCTTTATTTTTGTTGTTGTTGTCTTCGTAATTTTGACTTTTAGGGACTTTGTTTTAAAAAGATAACTTGCAGAATATAAAATTCAAAGTTAGTTAATTTGTTGCATTAAAGAACTTTAATTAAAACGTAGTTAAAAGATTAAACAAAAGAGTTTGGCTTTGTGTGTAAACACGAAGACCTTTTTGCCCCATAGCACAAGCAACTTTAGAGACTCAAGAAACCTTTTATTACTTTCATGACCACCATTATCTTATTCTAATTAATCCAATATATATCTTTACCAGTCTATTTTAGGATTTGGTTGATGATAATTATGTTTACGAAAACAAAAAAATTGATATCTATTAATCTAATCTCAAATATGGCAAAATAAACGAATCTTTTTTAAAAAGCAGCCACCATATTATTTACATGTTTTTAATAAAGATATATCATCATCAAATCATTTTATTGATCGTCTTCTATAAGGTTCAAATTAATGCGAAAGTTATAGGAGGAATGTTTGAGAAATCAATAATTCCCTTACTGGAGTCAAAATCGTAATTATTATTTGCCAAAACTAAATACAATGTCTCCCAATCCTCGTCTTGTCTACATCACAAGTTTATATCATCACATAACCTTTGACACTTCACTGTTTACCAATCACAAAGCCTATAAACACAATTAACCTTTCCTATAAAAAGTAATAATATATACTGTTAGAATCTCATAGATTTACCGCAACGAAAAGTAGAATCATTTTAGTTCAATATATATGATTTAAGGATCAATTTATTCATCATCAATTGATTTTAAGTTGAAAACTCATAATCGATTGTATATCAGAGTTCAAAGTTAGCTATAATATACAAATTACATAATTAAAGTTTTCACAACAACAACATATGGAATACATATTTCTTCATTTAAAAATATTATGATATAGTTTGTAAAATATTAATTACTAATGATTTATATATGTTTTGTGTGAAGATGTGGCAAAATTGAACGCAAAGGAATGGTACTTCTTCAGTTTCAGAGATAGAAAATATGCGACTGGATATAGAACAAACAGAGCGACAATAAGTGGATATTGGAAAGCAACAGGAAAAGATCGAACGGTAATGGACCCAAGAACGAGAAGGTTGGTAGGGATGAGAAAAACACTGGTCTTCTACAGGAACAGAGCTCCTAATGGGATCAAAACTACTTGGATCATGCATGAGTTTCGTCTTGAATTTCCTAATATCCCACCTAAGGTACTTCATTATTATTCCCCAACTTTTCTTCTTTCTTTCTTTTATATGATACTAATCTTATTAGTAATCATTATCATATCATAATTATTAATTACGTCTTAATAAGCATAACTTTGCCTACGTGTACCTAAATTCACGACATGTGTCTACTCGTGAATAACCCATGCATAGTTAATACTTAATACCAAATCAATGGTTTGGTCTTTTATGCCCATAACTAATAATCTCTCCGTTTCAAATTGTTAAGATAGTCTAAAAAAAGAAAATTGTTTCACAAAAGATAGATATTTTTTTAATTTCAATACATATTTGATGTTTTTTCCTCAAATTTTTTTCTCTCTTCTTAGTAATTTTCTTTTACTTTTAGATTCGAAATAAGGTTAGAGTGTCATTCAATTTTTTCTAATATGTGTGAAAGTTTTAAAACGATTAAGTTTGAAACAGAGAGTATAAAATAAATATGAAAATATGTATATAGAATTCTGCAGCTTACAATTAATTTAGCTTTGAAAAATAAAATAAAAATTATACAATAGTACAAATTTGTCATAATCCAATAATCCATCATATTTACATGCATGCATCCAATACCATATAGATGTATAATTGCACATCATCAAGAACATCAGTTTAGACTTTGAATTTTATGTGATCATCACATGATATATGTAATTATAATATGTATGCATGGGTAAGATACGCATGATGAGATGGCAGCAAGTACAAAGAATGACGATGAAAGTTATGCATAATGAAACAAAACAACAAAAAATGAAAACAAAAGAGGAAGAAAGAGACAAAAGTGACTTTAATGCGTGTTTGGTCATTTGCATGCACGAGATCGCACGTAACGTAAACATTTCATGCATATATATAAAATCATTATTTAATAACAATGTCCTCTCGTTTTCTATGTGGACACAGGAAGACTGGGTCCTGTGCAGAGTGTTCAACAAAGGCAGAGACTCATCACTAGAACAAAACAATGATCATCAAACTCAAAGGCTTGAGATTAATGACGCTCCGGATCTTAATTACGCTCCTAATTACGATAATCAATTGCCACCTTTACTATCATCTCCTCCACATCAACGTGATGAGAAGATGAAAATCCAAGTTTGTGATCAGTGGGAGCAGCTAATGAAACAGAATTCAAGGACCACTGACCATCCTTATCATCACCATTGTAATCATCAATCCTTAGCATGTGGTTGGGAGCAAATGATGATCGGTCATGGCTCTGATCACGAGTCATTGCTAAATCTGCTTTATGTCGACAACAACAACAACAGTGTCAACATCAATGATAATCATAATTATGATAAGATTTTGTTGTCATCGGATATGAGGAGTTTGGAGAATGAGAAGACATGTATGGGATCATCATCAGATGGTGGTATGGTCTCTGAACTTCACATGGAATGTGGTGGCTTGAGTTTTGAGAACGACAACCTCCTCGCTTATCATTGAACATATATTATATCTCCGATTTGTTGATTCGTGAAATATACAAATACTTTATCTATATAGATTTAACAAATTATTGTACATGTAAGTTGTGTGGCATGTGGGTATAGGTTTTGTCATTCTAGGTTTTCTAGGAGGTCCTTTTATAATTAGTGTGTTTTTATTTTATTTTGTTATTATATATGTAAGCCATTACTATAAATGTTATTGTCATACTTAGTTTTCGTTTTTGTATATAATATTTAGGGGATTTCATCTTTTCTACTCTCTAAGTGTTTGAAATTGTCTAAAATACTCATGTTTTTATCTTTTGTTAAAATTACCCTGCATATAAGATAAAATGACGGATGTAGCCTCAGATGGAATTAGTTTTGACCGAACGATGCATTGGTTATCGGGAAAGGGAAGCTGACCACAAAATATATAAAATAGTAGTCATTTAATGAAAGTCACATACTTTATTCTTTGATGAAGTTGAGACATGTATCTATATACTTGTCTATTAGAAAATAAATCATTTTTGGGACATGTGTCTATATTTTTTGATGGCTATTGTGGTTAGGACATTGTCGTAAATGCATGATTTTATATACATATGTCCACGTCCACATCATTTTTGTATAAGTCTGTCTATGTCCCTCACGCATATACCGAACAAGAGTGATTAGTGTCCATATAGACTAAGTATGAAATGATTTATAAATTTATCTATGTCCATGTACGTAATAAAGGTTGTTGGGATTAAGGCATTGTTTTGTATACATATGTTTACATCCATATATAAAACTTATGGGAAACTATAGTCATTTGTCCATGTCCATATCTCGGACCTTTAGTTATTTGTCCATACTAGACATATAATACATTTGTGTATGTCCATATTATTGAGAGACATAAGATATGTAAAGTCCATATAGAAAAAATATGAAGCAAGGTATAACTCTGTCTATGTCCATCAAACGTATAACAAAATAGATGTTTATGGAACAGATATGCATCCATTTGTCCATATATGGATGACAATAAAGATGAATTTATCTCTAAACCAAATTGTATAAAATAATAAATAAAAGTAATGAGTGAAAGGAAGAAAATTGATGTGATAGCTGAGGTGAGAGAGTAATGAAACAAATTAGGCAATGAAAATAACAAAATCGGACAGAGAGAAATTAGTCCTTTCACATGAAAGAGAAAGAGGTAGAGAGGATAGATTAGATAAGAAAGAGATGAGATGGGTATTTGAAACAAATAGAATCATAAAGTAGGTACTTTTGACAATTATCTCTAATATTTATCATAGGTTTTTTATTTACATATTAAATTTTATTCTTCGAGCTCATTTCATTATTTCAAAAATTCATATTTTTCTTAAGAGTTATCTGACCGTACCAAAACTTTATATATATATATATATATCACTTGTAGATATACACAAACTAAAGATAATATTAAAAAAACTATTTAATTTCCAAGTTAATAGGGTGTTTTAAATATTCTAAAGAGAAAATTATCAAAATACCATGTTTTAAAAACAAATCATCAAAAATATTGTAATACTATTTAAAATGATTTACTATGCACTCTCCCCATTTTTTCTCTCCAATTATTTTACTTTTTAAGTTTTGTCTATTTTTTTTCTTTCCTTTCGTTACCACCCCATTTTCTCTTTCCAATTATTTATTTGTTAAGTCCTGCCCGTTTTTTCCTTCATCTTCGTGACCACTTTTTTGCATTATTTTGGGATAAATGCATCTGTGGACATAGAAAATATCATTACTTGTAAAGAGATGGATATATTTAGGTCATATCTCGTTCCTTTTAATTATGACAAATTTGGTAATAAGATTGCCTTATAGGTTATTACAATGTATATGTCCATAAGTTATGTGGACATAGACAATGTCATTTCTTGTAAAGATATTGACACATTTAGGTCATGTCTCATTCAGTTTCTACATGCACCATTGATCCAATTTTTTTTTTGTAGTTATTAATCTTACTGACATAATCATTATAATGACAATGCACTATATGTGGACGTATATTTCCATTAACGAGATGAACTACTTAGACATGGACTAATACAATTTCAAAGTTCTGTAAATAGACATATGTCTCATATATCCATGAGCAACCAATGTCTACTTTAAAAATTCACATATCTATTGCCATGAGATTCAGTGGATATGTACAATTTCATTTAAATGGACATAGACATATGTCTTATATGCCCATGATTTTTACAATGTCATTGTTCGTATGGACATAAATATTGACATGACATTTAGTTACATGGACATGGACATGCACAATTTCCTATCATTAAACATGGAAATGTACAATTTTCTATCAATGGACATGGCCATATATCTCATTTTTCCATGATTCTATTGTGTCATTGTTTGAATAGACATATTTATTGCCATGACATTTAACTTTATGGACATGGACATGTACAATTTCATATCAATGGACATAGCCATATGTCTTATATGTCCATGATTTACAATATTACTGTTCGCATGGACATGTTTCCATCCATCACCTTTTCAAAAATCCATAAATCTCCATCAATGGGTAAACCGGAGTGAAATAAACTGCAAGAGATTCCAATCCGTAAAGTTGATGAATCAGTGTCAGTTCATCCATATTTTTGAGCGAGAGAGAAAGATTGATCGAAGTGAAGGAGAAAGTTTGTAATAGGAGAATGATCCATTCAATCTCCTCGATTCCACCAACAAGAGAAGGATAACCTTTTCACTAACTTCTGTCAATTTTCCAGGGTCACGTCTGACCAAGTCATTCTTACACGTTTTCTTCGCTTAACTAAAGGAAAAATTTGTTTTTCTTTTTGTTATGCAAGGACAAGCGGGAGAAAACTAAACTTTCAGGATATTTTTGATAATATATTAACCGTTTAGGGGATTTTTGATGAAATTCTCTATTATAAAATACCTTCCAATTTATTGAAACCACTTCAATCCAATATCTAAAAGTATCTCCAATAACAATATATCTTTTGTATAATTTACAATTCTTTAGTTCAATAACTCTATATCGCATAGCTCTTCTAGATGACTTAGCTAAATGGTTCAGCTATTAAAAGTTCGATCTCTGATATTAAAAGTTCGACTATATGCTATGGAACGAGTTTTGATTAAATTGAAAAAGAATATAATAGTATTTATTGTATAGATATAGAATTTTAGTGTAGCATAATTAGTTTTTATATATTTTTATTTGTGGTTATCGAGTCCAATTTCCTAAAAAATAGTTGATTTGCGCAATATTCATATTTTGTTTTGAACAAGAACTAAGAATATGGCCATAGCAAAATAAAAATAAAGAAATTAACTATTCATTATTATAACTTATGTAGTAGGAAGAATAACCACAAAAAACAAACACAAATATGATTTTTACTGTGTAACGTAAACATATAGAAGTTCTATAAAAATAAAGCACATCAGTGTTCTATATAACACTATTAAATAATATATTCGTTTTTATGAAATCTTTTCTCATTTTCAAAACTGTAAATCTTAATATGTGTGGGAAAAATATTTTAAAGATTTTGAGTTAGTTTTTTTTATTAGAAAATATAGTGTAAATAAGATAGATGAGAAGTGAAAAAATTAAAGAAAAAGACAATGAAAAAATTATTAACTAAATTGATAAAATATATAATGGTATATATTGTATAGATTGTATAGATATAAAAATTTATTGTAGTATGGTTAGTATGTTTCTATATTTTTTTTGGTTATCCAAATCAATTTCCTAAAAAATTAACTCCATATCTGAATAATATTATTAGGGAAAAATATCATTTTAACATTGCAAGTTGGGAAAATTGCTGATTAAACATTAAACTTTGGATGTGGTTGATTAAACTTTCAAAATTTTTATTGACTTTTTAAGAAACCCTCAACTTTGCGTTGATTGGGCCCATTCAACCTTTCGCGAAAATGGAATCAAAATTGACTCTAAAATCGAAAGCC
>OVBA01004699.1:0-22522 GCA_900406435.1 Lepidium aucheri
ATCAGAAAGGACATCAGCGGCAATGAGATGGCATGCAGAACATATAGTAAATAATGGCGAGGTGACACATTTGTCGGATGCAAAGGCTTGGAAACAGTTTCAGACGGTACATTCTGACTTTGCTAAAGAGTCTAGGAATGTTTATCTAGGTTTATGCACTGATGGATTTAGCCCATTCGGTTTGTCTAGGAGACAATATTCTCTATGGCTTGTAATATTGACGTCATACAATCTTCCACCGGATTTGTGCATGCATAACGAGTTTTTGTTTATGACTATTCTAGTTCCAGGTTCTAGTCATCCAAGGCGTTCTCTCGATGTTTTCCTACAACCTCTGATTCATGAGCTGAAACAGTTATGATATTGAGGTGTTCAGACATATGATTACTCACAACAGCATAATTTCAAGATGCATGCAGTTTTATTGTGGACAATCACTGACTTCCCGACGTATGTAATGTTATCTGGATGGACGACACATGGAAAGTTATCTTGTCCATATTGTATGGGATGGTCTGATACATTTTAACTAAAGCATGGTAAGAAATCGTGTTGGTTTGAGTGTCATTGTCGGTTTCTTTCCATGCATCATCCATACCAAAGGAACAAGAAGTTGTTTACGAAGAACAAGGTTGTGCGTATTCCTCTCCCATCACACATGTCAGGTAGTGATGTGTTGGAGCAGATTGATCATTATAGAGCACATGAAATTTGTAAACGTGAGGGTAATTGGCATACTCCAGGAAACATGCCTGACGGATATGTGATTCTCACAATTGGCACAAAAAGAGTATCTTTTGGGAATTGCCATATTGGAAAGACCTGTTACTACGACACAATCTGGATCCAATGCACATCGTTAAAAAATTTTTTGATAACACTATGAACACAATTTTAAATATGCAGGGAAAGAGTAAAGACAATTTCAAGAAAAGGTTGTACTTAGCCGAAATATGTGCAAGGCCTGAATTGCATATTACAGGAGATGGCAAACAACCGATTCCAATATTTTGGTTGTCCGGAGAAGCGAAACATACATTGTTGAATTTGATTTCTTCAGATGTAAAGTTTCCCAATGGTTACATGTCAAAGTTCTCAAGATGTATAGAGCAAGGGAAAAAATACCTGGTATGAAGAGTCACGACTGCCATGTATTCATGCAGCGACTCGTTCCTTTTGTATTACTTGAGCTTTTACCGGCACATGTCCATGAATCATTTGCCGGTAAAGTATTATATAGTTTATGATTTTAAATTTTGCTATTTAAAAAAATTGGCTTTAAATTATATAGTAAATATCAACTTTGTAGGGATCAGAGCATTTTTTAGGGATCTATGTACACGAACACTCACAGTTGATGGCATAGCTCAATTAGAAACTAATATCCCACTCTTACTCTGTAACTTGGAAAAAATCTTTCCTCTTGCATTTTTTGATGTGATGGAACATCTTCCAATGCACTAGCCACATGAAGCAGATCTTGGTGGGACCGCTCAATATCGATGGATGTACCCGTTTGAGCGATTTATGGGACATCTAATAAGAAAAGTCAAAAATCAAGCAAAAGTGGAAAGATCGATCGTTGCTGGAAGTCTGATAGAGGAAACTTCTGATTTCACATCATATTACTGTAGTCCAAGCGTCAAAACAAAAAGAACCCAAGTATGACGATATGATGATGGCGGGATTGCACCATCATATGCCATTCCAGTTCCAGATAACTTTAGCCAAGTCAAAAGAATTGGTAGAAAAATAAAGGAAGAGTACTCGGAGAACCACACATATTGTCGTGCAGCTCATAATTATATATTGTGAAACTGTGAAGATGTTGTGCCATTTGAGAGGTATAAATACATATATATATATATATATTCAATTCTGCTTTGTTATATTATTACTTTACTTTTTATTACTTAATTTACAGTGAATTTGATAGACAAATGTGCGAAGCATTCCCTAATTTGCCAGAAACATAATATGATCGTTACAAAGAACGTGATTTCGCAAGATGGTTAAAATATTATGTACGTAAGACTAAATACTAATAATTGTGTATATTTTTGTGATCAATTAATAAATTAATTAATTATGTATATTTTGTAGGTCAAGAAGGGATGTGCAGGTAAACCTTTGCCATTATGGCTGCATGAGATTTTCGATGACCCAAATGCAAGTATCGTAACAGATCCAATGTATTTAACTCGTGTATATACTTTTCATACGTATCACCATGGTTCCAATAAAGAAACCATAAATTTTGGAATCCACGTGCCTGGTGAAACCGACTTCTATGGCATTTTGAACAAAATTATAGAAATCACATATCCTAGAATTCTTGGATTGAGATGCATTTTTTTTATTCCAATAGTACAATACAACGATCGGTCGAGGAGTGCGTACTAATCACTTAGGGGTGACATATGTAAATGCAAGCCAAACATACTCCAAGTTTGACCCATTTATTCTAGCATGTCAAGCAGAATACGTATGTTTTATTTCTTATCCTCGTATAAATCAAAGGCGTCAGACATGGCTATCTGTTATAAAAGTCAATCCAAGAGGTCGTACAGTGGGAGAGGCCGATGATGTAATAGCTGTCGAATCCATGGAAGATATCATACATGCACAACATGAAGTAGAAGATATTGTTCCTAATGATTCCAGAGAGGAGAATTCAAACTCCGAAGATGTCGAAAAATCTAACGAAGAAGAAGACACTGATGAAGAAGAAGAAGAAGAAGAAGAAGAAGAAGGAGAAGAAAAATGAAGTGATTAAGTTATTTTGTATTTATTTCCTGTCTAAACATTTAAAGTATTTAGATAAAGAATTTTTTAAATATTTTTAAACCTTGCGATGCCTTTGCGACGCCAAGCAAGAAAATCTCGCAAATGCCTCGCAAGTTTGCTATGTATTTGCGACATGGTATTTAGCTGACGTTGCAAAGTCGTCGCAAACCCTGCGACGACTTTGTGAGGACTGTATGGTATAGCAAACGTACCTTCTTTCCATATAAATAGGCCCCTTGTCATTGTAGTTTCTCACCAAACAAAATAACGAAAGCATCTCAATCAAAAAAATCTAGATGTGATACATGTCCGTAAGCTCTGTAACACCTTGGAATTTATGTTTGGAATACTGTAATTCATCCTCTGATCCACCGAATATTATTACTAATTTTGATTAGTGTTGTTGTTCCTGTGGATCAGAGAATGAATTTCGGTATTTCAAACATAATTCATCTAGAAGTCTTTAATTTGCTTACCGAATATATTCCAAGAAGTACTTAGCAAATTCAACTGTTTTGTTGATTCTCTGAAGTTGATTAGAAAATCACTTATCAGCTCAATTAAAAATATTATACCAACTAGAGGTATTCCCAAATATGTTCTACAAATTTTTTTAATCCCTGGATGTATTCCTCGCACAACGCAAATATCAGTTTCTAGATTTGCGAGACCTTTGCGACATCATTCAGAAAATATTGCAAAAGCCTTGCAAACTTGCTACACCGTTGTGAGGAATTTTGGTCTGGCGTCGCAAAGGTCTCGCAAACTTGCAGGCCATTGCGACGATAGGCTCTAAAACCGTGAAATTTTGCTAAGTGCTTTGGCACAACAATAGCTCTATAGAATGTCATATATTATGTGAATATTGATTAGAAAATAAATTTGTAACAACAATAGGTATTTCCGAACATGTTTTACAAATTTTTTTAATCCCCGGATGTATTCCTCGCACTAAGCAAAAATCTTCAGTTTAACGTAAATGTCGCAGGGCCGTCGAAAGACTTGCGACAACCTTGCGATGGAACACGGAAAACCCTAGTTTCCTTCCAAGGCCCTCGCAAGTTTGCGATGGCTCTGCGACGGATCCTCTATTATATACATCTCTACCGATTTCATTTCTCCATTTGGTTCTTCTTCCTTCTTTTCTTCTCCACATCCTGCCGCCATCTCTCTCCCCGTTTCCGCGCCGCCTAGGTATGTTATCTATTCTCCTTCCTTCTTTTCTTCTTTCCTTGCATTTCTCTTCAAATCTAATCAAGTTTTTATCTTCTATGGTGCTAGATCTCCTCCCAGCCGCCGTCTTTCTCCTCTCCACCGCCGGCATTCTCTTCTCCACCGCCGTGTAGATCTAAGATAATTTTTTTTCCGTTGGAATCTAGATCTAGGACAATTTATATTGAATTTCTATGCTAAATTTTAGATTTAGGCTTGAATTTGATGAATCTTTAGTTCTAGCTTGAAAATTTTAATTGTTCAAAAAATTTTGATATAAAAAACGATTAAGACACTTTAAAACAATTTTTAAAACGTTTTTCTATTTTTCAAATGTTTATTCATTTGAAAACTTTATTAAAAATACTTTTATAATTTTAATATATTTTCTGTAAATTTTTAAAAAAAATTCTAATTTTAAAACATTTTTTGTAATATAAAAACATTTTTGAAATTTTAAAACATTTTTTAATTTTTTTTTGAAATTTTATAACATTTTTGGCAACCTTAAAACAATTTAGTAATTTTAGAATATTTTTTGTAATTTTAAAACATTTTTTGTACTTTAAAAACGTTTTTTGTAGTTTTAAAACATTTTTTGTAATTTTAAAATGGTTTTTGTAATTTTAAAATATTTTTTGTAATTCTAAAATTATTTCATAATTTTAAAAATATTAGTGATAATTAAAAAATATTATAAATATTATTGGACATATTATAAACTTTTTTAAACATATTAAAAATATTTTATAAATATATTAAAACATTTTGAAAATTAAAATGTATTTACGCAATTAGTTAAAACATTTATAATGATTTGATAATTAAATTTATTAATTATATTGATTTATAAAATGATCAAATATAATTTTAGACGTCGGGGCATACCTCTAATTATTACTCCATGTATTTTTCCTAAAGCGGTGAATCTCATCCACCGATCTCTCATGCATCTAGGGTTCTCACCCGTCACCTACTTCCGGTTCACGATCTGTTCCTCCGACTCCGGGATGTAGTTATAGCCATTAGCCAGGCTATTCTTCGGTAGGAGAGACCGCTCGCGGACTGCCTGAAGTTCCTCAGCCAACGCCACCTCGGGATGGTGGTGACTTGATGGCTGCTCTTGAGAGTATTCTCATAAAAGAAGTACATAGGTATCTTCCCAATCTTCATCCGCAATGTACACCGGGAACTTTATGGTAAGTTTTTGTTTACTTCTAAATTTTTTAATTTATAAATATATTATTATTAGTTTTACCGTATTTGTTTGGTTTAAAACATGTAGGTTCGATGACGATGGAGATTTGGCGACAACAATAAAGGAAATATTTGAACGAGATTTCCAATAACCACATGCGAATATTAGCCAGACCCCGCCTTACGTCATTGATAGATGGTTCATGTCATTTGCGGTAATTTATTTTGTGTTTGATTTTTTTAAGTAATGTGTTTTTATGATTAATGATTTTTAGTAATTTAATATTTTTTCTTATAGCGACGTTTCCATTGGGAGTTTTCCATCACTTGCCTAGTGCGCAAAGAGTTTGAGTATTCCTTGGGGAGATGAATGTGCGATCATGTTGGACGTTGGAAGGGTAAATGGAAAAAGATGGGCGACGAGGGTATTCCAAAATGGTTCAAAACAGAGGTCATGGCTGGTCTGGTTCGATATTGGGAAGATGAAAAATTAAAGAAGAAGGCTGAAGCGTGTAGCAAGGCTCGACTGTCTGACCCTGACGGTTTAGGTCCACACAAACATTGTTCGGGACAGACTTCATGTAAAGCATGAGCCCACATAGAGGTAACTATCTAAAATTTAATAAATTAATTTAATTTTAATATACTATTTCATATTTTATTCTAATTATATATCTTTTCAACAAGAGGCATCAGAAGATACTCACCCAAACTTGGTGAAAACTCTTCACAACACCAAACGCAACAAACATGGGGTGTTTGTGGACAAGAAAGCAGAGTAGCTCTACAACGATGTTACTGCAAAGTTGACAGAGCTAACTCAGGTTTGCAGTGATGAGAGTTATGCATCTGTGACACTAACTACCGCACAGAGGAACCAAATTTACGCAGATGTAAGATTATTTTTAATTATTTCTTTTATTTTTTTAATATTTAATTAGTATACTAACGTTAACTTTATTTCTTTTTTAGCTCGCTCTCCATTAAAAAGGGAGAATTTTTGGTACCAGATCACTTGGGTCAAGGATTGACTAATGCATATCACCTGAAGGGTTCTCTCAGGTATCTAGATCTGATCCTGATCTGAGAGAATTAGTAGATCGTCAGGACAAGGTTATTGATTGGACAACCAATGCGCTAGCTTAGGCAAAGAAGAAGATCTCGAATTATGATAGGTTGTGGACTATCATGGCGGGGAAAGACACAGAGATCACTAAAGATTTTACAACTATGGCCAATGATAATGCGTCCGGTTCTGAGAATGAAGATCTGGAGTTGTAGATTTTTTTATTTTTGTGAAATATTTTATTTGTAAAATATTTTCAAATATTAATTTGAATTTTTTTTAATTATATAGTATTTTCTTTTAAATAAATATTTAAATCCGTAGCAAATACGTCGTAAACTCTGTAGACGTCGCAAATTCATCGTAGAAAAAGAAGTCGCAAAGTCATCGCAGAATGATCGTCGCAATTCTATCGCAAGCTAGACGTCGCAAATCCCTTGCAGATCTGGCGTTGCAAATACCTCATAGAACATGCATCGCAAATCCCTCGCAGAAAAGATGTCACAAATCAGTCACAGAGCAGAAATCGTAATTTCATCGCAGCTTTAGGCGTTGCAATTTCTTTGCAGACATGTCGTCGCAGAAGCGTCGCAAACTATGCAAGGAGTTTGCGATGTCTTAGTATGCGACAGATTTGGGAGGAACCTTAGTCGTCGTCAGTTTTGCGACGACCTTGCAATGTTTTTTCCTTTGCGACTAACATTTTGCGATGTTTTTTTTGGCGTCACAAATCTGTCCCGAATTACCATTTGCGACAGATTTGCTATGTTTTTTTCTATCGCAAACAACATATTTTCTTGTAGTGAAAACTCCCACACCAAGAAAGAAACCCAAGGTTGTTTATATTTGACAGTTAAGTATTAAACTTTAGCCATTTTGTTTCTCCCAAAACTGATTTGGAATCAACCGAGAAAACTAATCTGTCCAACCGAAGATCTTGAGCACTCTTCATAGCCCATAACAAACGGTTGAAGTTAGCATTTAACCTGTCCTGAGAAGGAAGTAGTGCATATCTTGCATGATAGAGTACCTTCCTCCGGTGATCACGAATGATCTAAGCTGCAGCACAAAACGCTTACATTGCACTTTAATGACCAATTTTAGATTATTGTCCATTTTTAACCAATTTTGATCAAAAATATGTCAAAAAAGTTATTATTTAACTAATTTTACATTATTATTGTGGTTAAAATTCAACTGTTTTATACAGGTAATGATGATATAGCTGATGCCTTTTGCATAAGGGTTCGATCCCTTTTGATTTAAAAAGGATCTTAGAGAATGAGCTTAATCTGAGATAGAGATCTTATCGATGCAAATATTGACAAAACAAAAACTCTAATATAAAAATATGCTCTGAATATTATCTTAAACTAATAATTCTAAATTTTAAACATACATAAATAATTTGTTTATTAAATTATGATTTTTGTGTTGTCTACTTTTGCTTAAAGTTTAATTTAGCTGAAAGTAATCTCTAGACTCTAGTTGATCATATTGCATCAAAAGATCAATATCAATCCAATTTTTTTAAAGCTCTATATGTGATGATTAGTTTTTCTTTTCTAAAGCAATATTGAGAACCTCATGTTGGTAGTAAAATGAAGTCATAAACCTTTTATCAAAAGAAAAATATAATGAAGTCAAATTTTCTTTGAAGCAAAAAAAAAAGGTTGACCTTTTCTCACCCGAGTTTGATTCCAAATAGTCACGTTTGTCCCACATAATATTATTAAAGATTTAGGGTTTTGAGGGAGATTAACTATGAATAAAAAATTGTTAGAGGTTTATGGTTTTGAGGGAGATTAACTATGAATAAAACATCGTTAATCCAACTGTTGACAAAAAATGTTAAACAGAATATGCATTATGCATATGCATACATGATACACCAATACATTATAAAATTTTAAGAGAATATGAACTCTTAAAATGTTCTAATTTTAAATCAAAATTATTTTATACTTAAAAAATTATGAATTAGTTTTTTATTTCTATAATTTTTTGTGAAAATATTTCAATAAATAATTAAAATCACTATAAATTGATAAATTTCCAACTAAGATGACATAATTTAGACCTATATGTTTATTTAATGTAGCTTACAAAATTATTTCAAATGTTCTTTTGCCTTTGATTATGGAAATTCCTACCAAAGCTGATCTCTGAGACCCAGTTAACCTTTGTAGTTGGACGACGGATTTCCAATAATATTCTAATAGCTCAAGAAATATTTCGTCCCCTCCATACAAATAAAGCAGTTAAATAGAAATATATGGCTGTTAAGACATATATGAGTAAAACCTATGATAGAGTTGAATGAAGCATTGTAGACATTTTGCTCCATCAATTAGGTTTTGACACTAATTGGATTAAGTGTATTGTACACTGTATAACCACTATGGAATATTATATACTGATTGATGGGGATCCGGGTGGAAAAATTATCCCTCAGATGGGACTTCGTCAAGGAGATCCCTTATTTTCCTACATTTTTATTTTATGTACAGAGGTTCTTGTTTTCAAATTAAGGAAAGCACAGTAAGATAATATTATTACCAAGATTTCTATTGCGAGACAGAGTCCAAACATTACTTATTTATTATTTGCAGATGACAACCTTTTCTTTTGTAAAACTACAATAGAAGAAGCCTCCCATATTATTAGGATTCTAAATGAGTATGAAGGGATATCGGATCAACAAATCAATTTTGTCAAATCCTCGATTTAATTTGGACACTCGTTCCCCCAAAGCGAGAAAAGGCCTCTTCATCAAATATTCAACATTAACCAAAATAGGAGGAATGAGATCCTATCTTGTTCTATGTGAGAATATTGGTGGAACTAAAACCAAGGTTTTCGCTTTTGTTCGCAATAAGTTACAGGAAAGGATTAGCAGTTGGTCCTCAAAATTTCTGTCTAAAAGTGATAAGGAAGTACTAATAAAATTAGTATTGACGGTATTACCAACATATGTTATGTTATGTTAGAGATTACCAAAGGAAATCGTAAAAACTTTAAATTACGCAATTGCAAAATTTTGGTGGTTAAATTTTGAATCATCTAAATGAATTCATTGGATGCAATAGAAAAAATTATTCAGACCCAAATCAGAGGGAGGCTTAGGATTCCGAACCTTAAAGGAGTTCAACTATGCTCTTTTGGCTAAACAGGTATGGCGATTAATAAATTACTCACATTCATTATTTGCACAAATAATGAAAGGGAGATATTATAAAAATGTATGCCCAATGACAAGAAAACCGACTTCAAATCCATCGTTTGGATGGAGAAGTATCTCATCAATGAGATTATTGGTTAATAAGGGGATTATTCATAAGATAGGGGACGAGAGATCGACATCGGTCTGGAGAGACCCATGCATCTTTGATATATTCCCTAGACCTGCACTGGAATAGGTCAGGAGATCTTTCTAGACCTCACAATTGATCAATTTATTGATGTGCAATCTAAGTCTTGGCATGAGGCAATACTTAGATAATATTTTACCTCTATCGATTTTCAATTAATTATGGGCACTGCTTTACCCCGTCGAACAAGACCTGATTTATGGGGTTGGCAGTTCACTAAAACAGGACGAACACACTAAAATCTGAGCATCAAACCGAAGAGATAAATTCATTACTAGAGGTGGGGAGACTAGGTCTAAATTTAACATCTTTATAATCTAAGACATGGAAGATAAACTGTCCTAATAAAATTAAATATTTTATTTGGCAGGCTTTATCAAGATGTATCTCAGTAAAACAAAATCTCAATAATTAATGTATTAATTGCGATTCAAGGTAATCTAGCTGTGTGGCGGATGAGGAAACGATAAACCATGTTCTCTTCGAGTGCGCTCCAACAGCCCAGGCTTAGGCTCTTTCATGTATTCCATTTGCCATCGATATTTTTTCAGGAAACTCATGTTGGTATAATCTGGACTACTTGTTTTAGAGAATACCAAATCGAATAGATGTGACGGCTAATTTGGTACATATGGAAGGCGAGAAATAATAAATGTTTCTCTAATATAGATACAAATCCACAAGATATTATTTTATAAGCCGATATAGCAGCATCTGAGTGCATCAATGCTAGGCGGATAGAGTCAAGAAGTTCCCAACCGGGTTTCATTAGTTCAACACCAATGTGGTCAGAAGTGGCAGTTCCTTGTATTAGTCACCCAAGATTCACAGGATACATATGCTTTGTTGACAGTTTGTGGAAGAATTCCGACCTATATTCTGGTCTAGGGTGGATATGGTATCCTGATTCAATAGAGAGAGGATGGATGGGGGCTCAGAGGATCCACTATAGCTTATCCACTATGCACTCGAAGATAGAAGCAGTGTTTTGAGTAATGGATTCACTTTTATCCCTTCAGTTACTAGAGGTGGAGTTGCAACAGATTGCGCGAATGTGCTCAAGATTTTATCGTAACCGTAGAAATGGCCAACCTTCCAGACATATTAGGAGGACTTCCTCAAGCTGAAATCGCTTTTCCATTCTTTTTCTCTTCATATAATTCCAAAATCTCTGAACCATAAAGTTGATGCACTCGCCTATCATTTAAGAAAATTCGGTTATTGTTGAGTGCTATTTCCTTGTATCTTACTATGAGATTACTATATATTAATTAGTTGACAAAAAAAATTGATAAATTTCCGAAATCCAAATATTATTATTTGATAGAGGCTTTACTTATGGCCTATTTCCTAATCAAGGAGATTTCTTGAGGAAGATACGCATAATGTCAATTATTACATCAATTAACAGATCGATATCCCAACATTTTTCTACTAAAATTTTAAAATTTCCAACAAATAACACTATAGATATCATATCAAATTATGAAGTTACATTTCCACCAACAAAAAAATTATGAACGTTACATTTCCACCAACAAAAAAATTATGAACGTTACATGACCACACATTAAAAAAATTTCTTGGTCATTCGTGACCATATTTTCATTTTATTCGAGCGAAATATCTTTGAAGTACCTAAAAAATAAGTATTATAATTTATAAGGTTGGATTCAATGCATATTGTATATTTTATGTTTTGCCCGTGTGTGATACGGGCCCATACGAATACGGATGTAAGTGAGTGTGTTGTGTTGACAATATTTTGCAATTGAAGAGACAAACATGGATATGTTCTTATCTTCAAACCCAAACCTGTAAGCCCATTCGATTAGAATGATGTACCCGTGAGATTAGAGAAAAACCTTCCATAAACAAATACATTTCAATTGGAGAGATGAAGAAGAATTCATAACACAAAATCGAATCACAAAATTCACAACCCTAGTTGATAGAAAGAAAAAAAAGGCAACAGAGAAATGATCTTAGTATCTTATTTAGAAGAAGCAAAAAAAAGTATCAAAACCATATAAACGAAGAAATTACAAATTCAGTTTTTTTTTTTTTTCTTACCAATACAGTATTATCACCTAATTACATGATAAATTGATTTACCATCTTTATATACTCCATCACTAATCTCGTCACTCTTCATGATTTTCCAGTTTACAATCATCACTGCCAAACCAAAAGATGCAAAGTCACAAGATATGAAAGTCATTAGCAACACAGAAACTGTACCAAGAACACTAACTTAATTACTTTCTGGTTTTGAAGATAGAATCATAAAACATATCAAAGTTTTTCTGCAAAAACCTAAGACATTGTGAACAAACGACGAGTATTTGTTCACAATAGCTGACCATTTAATAAGCCCTAAAGAAACTAACACAGAGTGTTCATTGTAGCTTTTTACCATCACCAAAACAACAAAGCCAATGCAAGAGAGACAATGTCAAAGACATTTTCACCTAATGATTCTCAATCTGGTATAATTCTATCAAATAGGAGAAAAGGGTTTGAAAGATCATACCTGTGGCATGTAATCAAATGTGGATCAAACCACCAATCTGAGCTTCCTCAGAGTGGAAAACGTCGCTAATGGATATGGTTGAGCAGAAACTAACAACTTTATGAAACTTGTTAACAGGAGAAGGCAAATGAGGAACTTTTCTCCATCTACATGTTCCTTTCTCACCATCAATCTCACAGATACAAGCTGGATAATTCTTATGACAATCTTCATTGAACACATAGATAAGATTCCCAGAGCCAACACATTTCAAAGTACTAAACTTATTACCATCTTCCTCATCCTCATTATCAACTAATCCAGACAACAAAGCTTCAGGCATTATTGTGATTTCGCTAAATTCCATTGAACCTTCTTCAACTCTCCATAGATTAAACGAGACCCCACAAATTCCACCAAGAACAAGCATACCATTACATGAATTAAGGAAAGCAAATGAGAGTCCAGGTGGTCTAAGCGTTTGAACATCACTCCATGTATATGTATCCAAGCAAAATGACGAGATAAAGTACGAATTAACACCGAAAACGTAGAATTTCCTGTTAAACAAAGCTGAACTTAGGGTTTCATGATCCTGACCAGATCGAAAATCAGCAGGAAGTGGAGGACAAAGCTCCCATGAATCGAGAACCGGATCGTAAACCTGAACAGCTAAACGTTCCTCGATATCGACTAATCCTCCAACACTTGAAGACCCACCGACGAGGATTAGCTTAGAAGATCCAGAACGAGTGGAGAAAACACCCAAAAGAGGATTAAATCGGGGGAATCGAACAGGAGAAGTGAATCGCCAATGAGGTTTGAAGATCGGAGAGAAGGCGAATCTAGGAGCGGTGATGAAGATAAACCGATCAGATCCAACGAGATGATCAGAGGAGGAGAAGGAGGGAAGACGAAGCCACGAATTCGAAAGAGGATCGAAAGCGAAGGATTGGTTATGGAAAGAGGAAGTGTTGTGGATACCGAAGAGAAAAAGCCATGGAGAAGAGGAAGAAGAAGGAGAAGGAGGAAGAGAGATGATAATTGAACGCCATAGCTTGGAGACGAGAGAGAAACGAACTAAAGAAGGAATTGGGAGAAGAGAAAGGATTGATTCAGTGACATCAATGTTTAGAGAATTGAAGCTAAAGGATTGAATTTGTGGATTATTATCTGACATTTTTGTTGTTGTTTGATGTTTTTCTGTTGAATTTTTCGTTATAATCCGAAGAGAGTAGAAAGTCCCGTCTAACGATGGAGAACGTGTGACCCGGAACTCGCGATATTTTTGGAAAGCTATTATTCTTATTTTGTATTTTTTTTACACAAAAATAGATAATATGTATTTATTTCTATTCTAAAAACGTTTATAAATCCTTCTAATTTTATAAATGCTTCTAATTTTTTCCCTAATTTATAATCATTTATATGATTGGACAAAGACTAGCTTGAAAGTTGAAACAATTCTCTTTGCAGATAATTAGATTAAACTTTATTTTGAATTTAATTTATACAGTTAAATAATAAAGATTAATGGTGATAGGCAGTAGCAAAAATAAATTAGAGCACTAAAATATATAACCAATTATGGTCTAGGTTTGTTTTCAGCTCTCGCTCTAAAATACTAATTTTTTATTTATAGAATTTTTTTAGACTTTAAAAACCAAAAACAATATTTATTAATTTTACAAAACTAATATTCTACCGTAAAAGAATTCATAGCCCAAAAACTTATAATTCAAATAGTGCAACAAAAAATTTAAAGCTACAATCTTAACTAATTCGACTCTAAATGGCTACTAAATAGTATTCTCTCTATTTCAGTTTAAATAATATTTTAGGGAAATTTTTTTATTTCAAATTATTTGATATTTTCAACTTTTAATATAAAATTAATTGTACTTTTATGTGTTTTAATTATTTATATTCCGTAGATTGGTTTCTAATAGATTAAAAGATTATTAAATACATTGGAAAATAATACTTTTTATTGAAAAAATTAGAAATTAAAGAATTTTTTAATCCATGTGTAAAAACTTTAAACATTACTTCAGATGAAACGGAAAGAGTATATTGTTTGTTGAGATTGTTGGTGTTGTAACAGTGTTGCTAAAGCAATATTCAATTGTAATATTCTTTTAATTTAATGAAAATTTTAGCTTAGTTAAAATAAGCCACAGTTGTTATATATCATCTAATAGATGCCAAATATTTTATAGAACATTTGTTTTCTACAAAACGGTGTGTTGATTAAATTTTGTAAGATGATTTTTTTCTTCTTACAAATGTAATATCTTTTAAGAAGTTGTATAAGTTGGACTTGAGTATTTTTTTTTTGTCGACTGAAAACATTTCATTAAAATAGTGAAGATAGTATATCCACCCTAAACTTGAAAAAATATTATATTTTTTCCCAGGATATATCTACATCAGTTACGTTAGAAGAAAATATAGTATAAAATTACAGCCTTTTGTGAGCTAATATAATTGGTTAGGGAATGCCAAAATTGATATTAATAATTACAAGATGTTACCAATTTGACAAAAAATAGTTGCCCAATATTAGAAGGTATTGACAAACAAAATTATCAAAAATATATATCCAAATTTTAGTTTGTTTTTTTTTTTTGCCGAGTATAAGTGAACCAATAGTAATGTTCTATTTATAAATCTCTAGGTATCAAGGATCAAATCTCCTATTTTAAATATTAGAAACGGAATTAAAAATCATTAGATTAGTTTACAATTTTTTTTTTTAGTTTTTGTTTCGTTTGATCATGAATGTATTTATCATATATTGTACCCATCGATCTTATTCCGATGTTTCATATTGGTGAAATGTAGATGCAAAGTGGTCGTTAAACTCACCAAATGTGTGGATTTCTCAATCCTTGAACTTACCAATGGTTGTGAATAAGTACAGAGAAATTCATGCTATGAATTACATAAAATTTAATACTAAAAACAGAAAAAAAAAGTAGGAATCGTCGAAAACAAATTGATTTACAAATGGCATTTAGTTTGTACTCGAATTAAATCACTCAAAGTTTGTCTAGCGATGAGAATCAATTTGTTGTCCTTGTCGTCATCAACATCAATCTTTTTTTATATATATTTTCTTTTCTCTTTTTGTAATCCATTAATCTTCTCTTCATAACTCTAACACCACAACTGCAAAATCCAAAATCAATAAAATTACATAAAACAAAAGAAAGTAGATAATGGATTGGGAAAATAAACTTTATCTAATAGAAATATCATATAATACCAGCTACACCTCAAAAGTTCAAACTAAGAACTCGTACTTTTGTCTCCGATAATTAAATGAAAGATCTAAATCTCTCCAAACTATATTTTTTAAACTTATATATTCACAAAATAATAGTTTTTAGAACCCCACTTATAGTTTTTAAATAAACAGAAAAACATAAATTTTTATACTATGAAATATATAAATATTTTATACTGGTTTATGAAGAAAACAAGTAGAATTCAAGAATTTTTTTGTTGTAATATTAGAAAAAATAAAGAATAAATAAGGTGGTCTTACATTCGGAATCAGTAGTGATCCAGTTTCCTTTTCTGGATTTACATCTGTAGAGTGGCGTAGGACCCAAGGAAACAAAGATTGCTGATGAAGTAACTATAGAATTGTGATCAGAAGAAGAAGAAGAAGAAGAAGAAACTGTTGTGCAACTTTCACTACTCTCCCATCTCAAACTTATACTTTTCCTTGATTTTTCATTCACTTCTTTCATCATCTTCAACTTTCTTCTGTTTCTTAACTCCATCATTATCTGCAATTAAACACACATGTTTCATCAATAACAATGGTTACTAATCAACTTGAACCCATTGAAAGCAGAAGAACAAAAACAGACCTTAGGGGTAAAGAATTTAGCAGCTTTGTCTGATTTAGCTGCTGCAGCCCATCTAATTAGCTCCTTCATTCTAGACAATGTGGCTTTACTTTTGCTCTGCTCGGTTTTGGTCTTCTCTTTATTGGTTTCATCTTGTTTCTCTGGTTCCAAAATTTTGATTATAGCCTTTTTCAGATCAAACCTTGTTGACATCACTTTGTCTTCTCCTTCTTGTGGCTTCATCTTTGCCATGGAATGAATCCAATGTTCTCTCTTTAAGCTGCTAAGTCTTCTTAAAGTCAATGTGCTATTCCTTGGCTACATCTTCACTACACCATGACCAGACTCCTTTGTAACTCTTTTTGTTTCTATGTTTAGACCCTCTTTTTGATGATGATCTTCTTGTTCTAAAATCTGTGTAACATGGATCACATCAGTAAATGGTTATGTCAGATTTAACCTCCAACTTGTTTTCACAAAAATACGAAATCTGTCTAATGATCGTCAAAAATTCATATGTACAACAATGCCTAATTACTCTAGTAACAATAATAATGCAGTGTAGTTGTACATTGATCTAAGTATGGATCATGAAAGATTTGGTTACTTACTTGTTATAGTTGTGTTGGTCTCATCATGATCAGTAGATTTGCTTGAACAGGACTCTGATGATCTCTCTGGTTCTTTTCCTAACTTGAGGAGCCACTGAAAGATCTGGTCAAAATCAACAAAGTATAAATATGGTAATTTTGTGTTATGGAGACATGTGAATGATATAGAACACATGTGACTATGACTAACCTCCATGTTCTGGCTGAAAGATGCTTTTTGGGTATAATATAGAATATAGAGCTTGTGTGATTATTCGTTTGTGTTATATGTTTGGTGGGTCAAACATATAGATCTGTCTCAAATACGTCAAACAGATTCTCTCTTACACAATATGATTAGAGACTTTGGATCAGATGATGAAGACAAGAGATGACTTAGGAAACCAAAAAGTGTTTTAATAATTTTGTTTTGACTCAAAATCTAATTTAAGATGTATAAGGAAACACAATACAACGTGGGTTATGTATCAAAGTAGAGTTTTATATATACACATGCTTCTTTGGGAATTTGTGGGTTTTAGTTCTACCTTGTTTCAAGGCTTTGTTGCCATTATTCCAAACCACATACTTATAAGTCATGTCATTTAATTTTCATATGGTCCCTCAAAAACTGAATCTTTTTTTAGAAATTTCTAGACCATTCATAGCAATAGATACATGCATGTGTATGTATAAGTTCATTCTCCTCTACTAGTTGTTACTCAAGTCATTTAATTTTAAACTGATTCAAACTTCATTAAGATTATAGAGTATATACAAAGATTCTAGAGAAGTATATACGTTGAATGCAATTGCTCGACTATTTTCTTTTATTTCTAGCCTCATATCACACCACCATTGTGGTCAAGTGGTTAAATGTATACTTCTGCAATCATTTCTATTGGAGTATAAGTTCAGGTAATTCTGTAATCATGTATTATAAGATTTAGATTATGAATCAGGGGTTGTCGTGAAAAAGAAAAATACAAATAAAAAAAAGAAGAAAAGTATAATCATATATGAACAATCAGATCAAGTGTCTATGATCAAGTGGTTAAATTCACATCTGTCGCTTTTTTTTTTACTAGAGTTCGACTATAAGAACTCACGTAAACCCACGTGATATTGTTTGAGGTTTGAGAAATTTGAGTTATGGATTAGGCGTGGATTAAATTGCTGAAAAGTAAATCATAGATGACATGTTTAGGGTTAGACCAATTATATTTACAAGATGACCGGATGTTGTCTGATTAATTAGGAGTTATTGGAATATATATAATGTGAATGTATAGGAGAACATGCAAGAGTCGCATGGAACAATTTTAGTAATAAGATATAACCAAATAATCCATTGAAATAATTGATAACTTAGAGAACTAAAAGTACATGATAACTAAGTAATCCAATGTATAAGAAAGGCCAATAATTTTTTATTGTTTTGATAATTTAAAGGCCAATAGTTGTATCTAAAGCAAACACATTTTAAGATTCCCAATTCAAGTCAATTAAAAATTAAGAGAGACTCAATGTGATATATGATTCCCATTTCATTATTAGAATCCTCATTCTACTAAATCATAAATCGTTCATGTTTACAACAATATTTATATAAGATCAAAATAATGATTTATACATATATCTATTATAGTATATTCCCTAGTTCGATTTAAATTCCTATGCCACTTGTTAACTCTGACAAGATCGAACTGTTTCATGGTTCATGCCCTCATGTCATAAACGTGTGTCGTGGCTCCATCTCAACCCATTACATGCTTCCAGTACAATTAGAGGCTATGGTTTGATGGTCCCAAGTCACAATTATGAAATCTGAGTGACATATATCGTGGCTGGTTTTAGACAACAAAAGGACACAAAGTACTTCAACGATGTGGTTACTGTCTACGCTATAGTTTCGATGTGCTTTGTCCAATTTTAAGCGTAATTGAAACAAAACAGCCTACGTTTTCTAGATAACAAAGTCCATATTAAGAACGCAAAAGAATTAAAAGTAATCCATGAGTTAAAATGAACAAAAGAGATTGCATAAATAAAATAAAGCAAACTTAGAATACAATGAGCGACTTATCAGGGCTCAAAAGAACATGTACATAACAGCAAACGATCCTATGGCTCTCGGGGTTTCAGCAAAACCTTTCCTTTTGCATCGGTCTGGTTCTGACCCGAGAGATATCGATAGCACCTAAAGATAAAAAATCAGTTTCAGTATTTGCAAAGGTTTCTACAACTATAACCCAATGATGATTCAGTATTGAATTTTTACCGGACAAATTCAGCTTATCGTGGATGGTTTCCACTTGATCGAGGTCGTCCAAATCTGCGTCTTCTTCTTGGAACATGACTAGAATCACCGCCTGTATTGCTTTGTAAGCGCAACTCTTCATCATCATTGTTATTATGTTCATCTTGTAGACCTAATAGATTCTCTCCCCATAGGTATCGTCTATCTGAAGAACGTCGATGATTCCTCCACGCCCTTGACCTGTGAGATCTTGATCCACCACCACTTCCACTACCACTAGAACCTCCATTTTCAAGAGAACCAATCATCTGAAACAATACTAAAGTAGTCCAAAGGTCACTCCCACCATTTCCTGTTTCCCTCTCACCTGAGAACCTATCTCCGTTTTCTATAACATAGTCTCCTACTACAACAGCACCAGGCATAGCAGAACGGATTGCACTGACTATATCTCCATACTCCCTTTGGTTCTCAAGCCGCCTCCAAGCTCTCTCCCTTGAGGGATCAGTGTCTGAAGGACGAGTTGTTGGGTGTACCCTTCTGGCATGGCGGCGTAGATCCTGGTAATTGCCAGTAAATGAGCAGGATTCACGAGAGCAACTTCGGTTTTTAATATCAAGATACGTTCTTACTTCTTCTACAACCTTCCATCCTAAAACAGTACCCCGGCATAGAGGACATTTCAAATTTGTGATATCTTCGGACTGTTCTTCATCCACTCTCCTCCTTCTCAGGGGTTCAAAATCCCCAACAGTGCCTCGGTTTCCAGACTCACTGTAAAAACTGCTTCGACTTGCTGTACCATGCTCATCTTGAGATTCATTGTTATTTCCCATTGAAGCCGAGTTAACCTCGGGAGTAGGGTCATTGGGGGTTTCAGAATGAAGTTTCTTAAACCTATCGAGGCAATTGGAGTGTCGGTAACTGGTATCGCAAATGTAGGACCTGCAACCTTTGTCATGAGAGCTGCACAGCAGTAAAACAGCATTATGTGGGTGATCCATGCAAACAGGACATGAAACCTCATCCAGTTCTTTGTGAAGAGCATGAGCATCTGACTCGGGACTTAATTTTCGCTTAACACCAGCCATCTTGTAAGCACTCTTTAAGCTACTCATGCATCGAAAAAGTTAGAAAAACTGAACCACCGTTTAAAAGTACAAATGCTTTTTGTCAAACGGGGAAAAATTGAAATACATAAATCTTTGCTTATCTCAATCAATCATGTAGCAGCCAAAACAAATAAAAATAACAGGAACATTTGATGAACAGATACTAAATTCACCAAAAACAGAAGAAACAGATATCTTATACTGACTCATGGTCAAAAGCACAGAAACATAGCATACCAGAAGAATCTGTACACATCAAAAGAAGCAACAAGTTGTTAACTTGAATATGAGAGACAACAATTAGCTAAAAACAAACTTACCAAAGGGCAGCAATCTTATTAGCAGCCTGTTGAAGATCTACTTCTTACTATTTGATCTCTGAACTTTAACTTTACAACAAAGATCAGTTGTTAAACTGCTGACCAAATGCAACCACCAACGAAGTAAACAGTATATCATCAAACATAAAATCCTTGGGGACACCAAATTCAGCATAAAATAACTAAACCACTATTCGGTAAGCCGCAGGGCAACCACAATTTTCCTAAAACCTGCATTAGCATCCCAAAAGAAGAAGAAGTAATGATCAAATTTAAGAAAATCGAGAAACACTGTTAAAAATTAACAAAACACAGATCCACACATGTTTCATATAATCTATTGTCAAGTTAGTAATCAAACAGCCAGTGGCATCATTATAGAAGATTAAATTCATGAAATCAGAGAAAACCTCAAATTGAGACATTTGATTAACAAGAATAAGTACAAACAAAAAATTCAATACAAAACCCAAACAAAATATGTCATCAGTTAAATGTAAAACCATATATAGATTGACCCAGTTTGGCTTAACTTAGAAACTTTCAGTTTTGATTCTCAAAGTTTCAAAATCTAAATCCAGTTTTAATCAGAATACAGATTCTTTTATTCCTTCATTCATAGATTAATTAGCCCTAACTTGAATCAAAAATATCCAAAAGTAACCATCAAATTTTCACAATATTCAACGACAATCAACGGCAAATATATCAAAATAAAACCCACCAATTTTTTAAAAAAGGGTTAACACAAATCGATCCATCAGATAAGATTTCGATCAAACGTACAGAATCAAAATAAATCGGGTAAAAAAAGACGAGAAAATTACAAATTGGAAATTTAGGAGTATTTTCGTCTCCCAAGGATTCAATAAGGTTTGATAATCTTTGTATCTCCTTCTCTCTCTTTTATCTATTTGAGAGATTGGATGATGAAAGATGCTGAGATTTAGGAATTTTGGGTTAGGCGAAACAAAGGAGAATCGATGATTTCATCTTATTATTATTATACTTATATTATCAGAAAAGAAATAACATTTGCAATTTCACTATTTATATTACTTTTCCACATTATTTTAAGATTATTATCAAGATATCAACACAACACCGGTTTGGGTTAGGTTGTTGGATATCCCGGTGTCAATGTACCATTGAGCAATCATTATCAATATCGGGCGTGGTATCGGTAAACCCGTAAAAGTATACCTTACAACATTGAAATTTGAGAGAAGTCGCTTCGTTAGGATTTGTGTGGAGGTAAATTTGAAGAAACCTTTGAAAGGCACAGTGTTAGTCAATACAGAAAGATTTTTTGTGGAGTACGAGGGGTTAAATTCTATTTGCTCTAGATGTAAAATTTATGGCCATGTTGTGAGCACTTGTCCGCAAACTAGACACTTAGGTACGAATGATACAGCTGTGAAGATGCTTGACATGAGTAGACAGGTTGGGGATGCAGGAGTTAAAGCGGCTGTAACTACATCGAACCAACATGTAACAAGTGATGGTTTCACTCTTGTGAACAGATCGAATAGAAAATTGAGAAGTGTAGCCGCTCGAGTTGTTCCGATTGTGAGGGAAAGTGGTGGTGAGTCGAGAGCTCTTTCTCGAGATGTTTTATCGACAAGTGCTGCTTCGAATATTTCCTTGATGAATAGTTTCGATATATTGTAGTCTGGAGAACTTACTACACCTCTCTCAGAGACAGATAAATCAGCTGTGATGGTTGATAAAGAGAATCAAGATCCAAGTTCTTCGAGAAAGACAATGTCTGATTCCCATACAATGATCTTCTCGACAGTAGCTCCGGTTGCTTCAGATACAAGAAATATTATTAGTATGAAGGACCAAAAATTTGGTATTTCCCGGTCTGCGGAGAATAATAAACAATCAAAGTCTCTTCATAGAACAAAGAGTAGGCCGTTCAAACCAGTTCGGGGACTTATATTTGGACAGCAAAGTGTAGAACCCGAGTTTTCGGGCACTGGAAAACGACCACGAGTGGGTATGAAGGATATAGGCGGTGTGGACGAGTCTATATCTAGGATGAACCTGAACCCACAGCTAGAGACGGAAAATGAGTTGATTGTCATGAAAGAAAATCAGAATGTGATTAACCACTTGACAAGAGTTGAAGATATGCAAGAAGCTGAAACAAGCTATGTTTCGACACATGAGGAATTGCCAAAAGGCAATGATGCTGAAACTCAAGCATAATACTTGTCCCCGGTGATCCCG